>JANHGL010016600.1:38111-65787 GCA_024611195.1 Ceyx melanurus
TAATTTAATTAGTAGTCTCACGGTAAATGTTCTGCAGAGCACTAGTGACTGACCTGTGCCCTGACATTATTGAACTATAAAGCAAATGCCCATGAGAAGAAAGTATAGTGAATTAGCAATTTTTCTAGTAGAAGATGAAAATCAAACTCTCCTCTCATATAATTGTATCTATGCAAAGCCTTGTACTAATATAACCTTATGTTACATGAGGAGGTGAAAACCAGTTTATTTCAAACTCTTTGCTGAACTGACAGGGTGCTGGTTAACCCTCTTTTCCCCTCTCTCCTCAATCCTTTCCATCCTAATCCTTTGCATGGCAGAACTCTACCTGTGACCTCCTGAGATGTTTGCATCCTGTGTTATTGCAACATCGGGAGAGGAGAGGCAGCTACAGCCATAGCCCTGTTCTGCTAGTAGTAGTCGACTTAAAGGAGCATTTCTGTGATTGGATATTTTACAACAGTGACAAGAATTTAATCCACTTCAACGTAGCATCAATTTATTACCAGTTCCTTATTTTTTAACATAAAATGTGTGTGGAGCCTAAGAAAAATCAATATTAAGATGGAAGTTTGAATGTAGATCCAAGTGGAATTAAAATTACTTAAATCAATTTACCTTTACTTTAGTTACTAAGAATTAATTAATTTTTATTAGGTTATTACCAGCCTGTAAAGAAAATCTAAACTTTTTTAGATGAAGAATGCTAGAGCTTTATGTGTGAATATATGACTCTTAAAACGTTTCTAATGCTGTCATCTCTCTTGGAAAACCAAGCCATCTGCCACATTTATTATGACAGAAACCTGTGATAATTTACTTTCCTACAAAGATTAGACTCTAATGAATTTTCATCCAGATTGAAAGCTGAATGTTAAAGATCAGAAAGCGTGTCCCTGTTTACCAGCATTTCTTGAGATGGATTTCTTAAACACAGACTTATTTTTACTTCTCTGATGAGACATATTGTTTGGCACTTGGGTTTTAGTGGGTTTCTTGGTGTCTTTGAGAATTTTGAGTCACTCAGAGCTATCTTTTTCAGGGATCTTGCTATGCTGGACGTGACAGTGCTTATGGACAGATTAAGGAAGAATTTTGTATGTCTTAATGACACAGATGAGAGTAAAAAACAGTGACATTGCTGCATAATCACTCTCAAACAACTGAAGATTTATTTATTTTTTAACTCTGAAACTGTAATCTGACATTTTCTATATCTTGGATGCCATTATAAAAGGGTGCCATGATATAAAGTTTTTCCTACTTCCCACAAGTGATTTAATTAAGAGTTCCACCTTCTCTAAAAGTATGCTTTCTAAGGACATCTGTTTTTACTTATTTTCATCAACTTCTTCATTGCATTATCAAAAAGAAAAATGTGTATTATAGCTTGAAAGCAGTTTACAATCCACTGATCAGAGAGGGGAAGGAAGCAGGGCTTTTGAATAGCTTTGCCAAGAAGGTGCAATGAGGCTTCTTAGAATTATCATTAGGTGCCAGCTTCATCTTGCTCTGTTTTCTTCAAAGCAGCAGGACTGTTGTTTCATTAAAAGAATATATCTGCTTTTAAAGGAAGAGATTGTTAATTAAATGAAGTTTGCTGCCAAATATTGATAATATTTTGAAGTGCAGAGTCAGCTTAGTGTGCTGTTTCTGGATCCTGCAGACCTTCTACGAAGCTGGACAGACCATGGCAGTGCCTGATTCCTGAAGGCTGCCTGGGCTGGGAGCCATCCTCTGGCTGGGAGGTTAAAAGTAAATCATTAAATCCACTGAGTGCAATGTATATCTGCTGAGACTGCTGATGCTAGAGATGAGGGATATACCAGCTGGCTCCATGACCAGAAGTCAGCTAATTTCACATCAGTGCTTCTCTGGGCTGTTAATGGAAATGCTGACAGTTGCCTACAGGAATAGGTAGGTTGTTTTCTTTGGGTTTTGGTGATTTCTTTTAGTTTTTTTTTATGGCAAGTGTTTCAGTCAGCAGATGGACAGACATGGTACAATGTGTGTGTGTGAGGGGGTGTTCTGAAGCTGAATTTGAGAGCGTTGTCCAGTCTCTAGCACCTCAAACTCCAAAAATTGAATAATCCTGTCTGTGTGGGAGAATTACCCTGCACTAGACTGGGAGATTAGCTTGGCTCTTTCAACTAGATTGGAAAGCCAGAGTTAACAAACCTCCCTGGAAGCAAACAGCTGAGGTAATGATCATGATTTACAATCAGGATTCTTAGGACTTGAGGGGAAAATAGGGCAGGAGGGGGGAACTGTGTCTGAGGGCAGGAGCTGGCAGTTGTCTAGGCAAGCTTTAACTTCATATGACTTATCCAATTAATCCTTGTGACTCCTTGGCTCTTCTTCTATACCTAGCAGGTAGACTTAATGTACTAAACAGCCCATGAGCAAAGCACAGAGAACTCATGGTACTAACAGTGTAAAACAGCTCCCAGCAGAGTGGGGAACTGGAGACAATATAATCTTCTCAATATGATGCAGTGGTATAGCCTCAAACAGTATGCTTCTGGAGCATACTGCACAGAAACTGAATTAAAGCCCTTAAGCAAAACAGGCAGAAAATATAAATTACCTGAGAAGGCACATATATCTGAAAAATCAATTTAAATCTTGCAGGGCCCTTGCCAGCAGGACCACACTCTAAGACTTTTCAGATCCAAAAGAAATGTTCAACACAAATGTATTTTTGAGCACTACTACTAAATAACAGACCTCTGAACCAGTGATCTGGAGTCTGCTAAATTATCTTCTATCACAATAAGGCTCTATAGAAATGTTCATAACTGGGCAGTGTATATGGATGTGAGCTGATTACCACCTCAGCGCCTTTGGAAATTAGGTTCTGCAAGTCTTCACATAGTATGGCAAGATAAAATGACACCTTTGCTAATGTTTTGCATTAGCTGCTATCTGCAGCGTTGCTGAAAGCATTTGTGCCTTTTGAGTAGGGTATAACTCAAGGCATAAGAGAGAAGGATGCAGGCACTTTCCTTATGCACGGTGCAGTGAGGAGTGGCTGCTCCCACATCTCTTGGCAAATGCTGAACTATAGAAATCATTGCAATAGTTGTTAATCATTGAAAATCAGGCATGCCCCCAAGCAAGAGTTTAACTGAATGCAGAGCTCACTTTATCAGATTTAAACCCTGATGTCTGTGTTTTCAAAGTTCCAGTAAATTGCTCTGTAAATTGGTGTTTGTACACAGATATAGCACAGGCTAATAACTGGAGGGGGATGTGTTGGAGGGAAAGGGTTTCCAGGGACAACACAGGGGAAGGTATCCTTATGCCTCAGGCTTGTATGCTTTGTGCACTGAGCTCCCAGCCTCTGTAAAGAGATGTGTGCTGCACGCTCTGGCCTTACTCTAAGACGTGCCCAAATAGGGCTTGACCTTTCCTGTTACTTCTGCATGTTTCTGAGTGAGGCTGGTTATTAGACTTAGCTTACTGAGTTTATTAGCATGTCAGGGGGAAAACTGACACCCTAGAGGAGAGGTATCTGAAGTTGATACAGCAAAAAAATCTTATGGAAGCAGTATAATGGAGGAAAATATACTGAGGTGACAGTTTGCATTAGTCCATATTATGTGAACAAACTTCTACTTAGAAAATTAAGGGTTGCCTTTATAAGCAATTCTGCAAAAGTAACATTTTTTTTACTCAGTTTCCTTCCTACTTGCAATGGAACCCAATCTTTCTTCATGCAGCACCCTCTTTCACACCGTAGCCACATGAAAGATTACTGGGTGATGCTGTAATGGCCACAGAAGCCAGGCAATCAGCAGACGATGGCATCTTCCAATTCCATGGACAGAAAATCCTCACCCTCACTCAAGACAGAAAGAAAAAAGAATAAAAATTCCGGAAATTTCTGAATAGGACTTTGGGGTTCTGGGGATAAACAAAACAACCCCAAACCAAAACAAACCCAAACCAAAACACAGCAAAAAACTTAGAACTGACTTCATATTGAGCGTTTCATTGGGTAAGATGGAAAGTGAAAATACAATAGGCTTAAGCAACCCACCAGGAATACTATGAAATAAAACAAGTACTGACTTGCTTTTTTTTTCTGATTGGAACAGTATTTTGATTTCCCACTTGCTTCTCACACCCACTTCCCTATTAATTGCTAATATTTACTGACCCAGATACTTCAGAACGTATCTGACAAATGTGTTATAAAACTCCTGCAATTTCTACTTGCATTGATATGTTTGACCTGATTGTTGTTCTCCTTGAACTCCAGTGAATAGCTTGTTATGCAAAATCTGAGTCCAACTACAGGTGATCAGAAATGTCAGCACTTAGATTTAGTCACTCCAGTGCCTACCCAAAGTGAGAATGCAGTGGGCCTGATAGCAATAGGAAATGGTGACTGAAATAATAGATTTTTTGCAAAAAAACCGTTGAAAATTGTCAAAATAATACATTGGCCAGAATAAAACACATGTTTTATGCTTATGAACAAAATAACTTTGGGAGTATTAGAGGACTTAGGAGATTATTATTAGTAAGAAGGAAACTACAGGCATTTATGGAAACAGTAGCTTTCAAACTTTTATTTTTACTGGTTCATCCTTTGTTTTAGATTTTGGGACAACTTGAATTTTGAGGTGAAAAGAATTGCAATTATGACAGTGGTGAACAGAGACATGATGATGGTATAATAGTCACACTGCATGAAAGGTACCTATTCCTGGAAGGCTTTCACAACAATCAGTTTTAAATGACAAACGATTGCAATGTGATAATCCCACATATATGAAAGTCTTGTCTATCTTTTGCTGCTTTAACTTGTTTAGGGGGACAGATGAATGGTTGGTGATGGAGAGGAGACAGTCTTTCTGTAGGCTTTGATGGTAATTTAATAATGCAGTCTTGAAGCTGTATTGCCTTACATAGATCTCTGAAAATTAAATTACATAGATCCCTTCTTGTAAATATCCATCCAATGTTGGAAATTCATGCCAAGTGTCGTTTCATTATATTATCAACTGTCTCTTGAAAAGCTGTTTTATTTATGCATTTTGCAAACTGCAGTTTCAAGAGAATGGCAGTGGTTCTACAATAAGATAAATAAGGCTATACAGTCTTCTTGGCCTGGCAGTGAGGGAGAAACACTTTTTCTCCATGTCTCCCCATTTCCTTTTACCAGTGAGTAAGACTGTGCAGCATGGTGATGAGGGGACCATCAGGACCATTCTCCAGACACCTTCCACCAGTCAAGAGTTAGCAGCAGAACAATTTGCAGCAGTCTTTATACTTGATGCTCTCAACACAGTTATTTTTAGATTTATATAATCATTTTATGCCAATTGAACAAATGAACAGATCTTTAAACAGACTTCATTGTTCCCTGCTGCCAACCTGCAATGATGCCAGAATCAATTTAAAGAATTGTCCCAACATCCCCCTGTGTGTTAAACTGGGGGTAGTGGGCACAGTCCTCTGGGGTGGCAAGCAGGAGACTCTGGTGGATAAGGAAAGGCAGGTGGAAAATCTCTCTTGCTCATCTCAGTAGCACAGTCTTTGCCCTTATATCTTGTTCAGTTCAAGGTACCCCCTTCTCTTGTCCCACCTTGAACAGCCCTGTCCACATTTCCCATACCCACAATAGATCATGTCATGTAACATTCCTCTAAGAATATAAGGTGCATGTTCTTTATACTTCCAGGTAGCTGAACATGAATCCAAACTATGTCTAACAATTAATCTAAGTATTCCAGGTGATTTTTTTAAAATGTTTTGGGGGTATTTTTTAATGTTCATTTACATCTTTTTATTATGTTGAGTGAATTTTCAAGAAATAGTCACTGATCAAACTCAATATTTTCTGGTTTTAGTGATTCTGTCTGGCTACTTTTATCTAAAATCCAAATCTTCTTTTTATTCAACCTTGCAGGAACATGAATTACTAACTGAAGGTTGACAAGCATAAAAATGTAGTGGTCTCACAGTATTTCTCCTTCTTCAATTAATATGAGACACACTTGGAATTACTGGTGTCATTCCTGAAATAATACTTGATGCTGCCAGAGAAAAACCTTTGTGTCTACTCTGGATAGATGCTGTTCTGGAAACATGTGGGTCATGGTAAAAAAAAAATCCCAGCTTTAAAAACCACTTAAAAAATGGATGTGAACAGCAGTAATTGTCCTGGTGCTTTGCTGTCTGATCTGATAAGACAGTAAACAGTGCACATCTCCATCTGCACGTTGCTGGCAGTTGCAGGTGCCAGTTGCAAGGACTGGCCCTTGAGCTGAGGCTGGGGAGTGCAGAGCTGGATTCATAGCCCAGTCCCATGTATGGGCTGAGGTACAGGCTCTAACCAACCAGTGCTTCCTCTGAGCCTTACAGAGCCACTGGTCTGAGATGCTGCTAAGGGTAGGGGCTTTATATAGGAAGATGGGACTTGAAGAATGTTATGATTTCCCATTTTTTAATAACTAGACTGAAGATGAGGGGTGTTTTTTTTCTTTCCCCCACGTAACTACACTTGAGGGAATTTTGACTTTTCTTTGGAATCTGGCAAAGTATCTATTCCTCTCATAAAATAATTAAAAACCTGAACATTCTCTTTTTATATTAAAAATAAAACCAGTCCATCCTATGGGAAAAGATATTTTTCTTTTTTTGTTTATGCATAAATAGGCAAAACATTATGAATAATGCCTGAGAATGATATATTTTGTTTCAAGAGATCTGGAGTGCCCACAGCTATACTTGACTTCAGCAGAAATTCTGTATGTTAACTTCTTCTGAAAATTAGACCCTTTGTTCTTTTCCTAGAGCAATGACGATCTATGTCTCAAAGGTAAAAATCACATTGTATCATAAACTGCAATTGTAACAATATGCTTGTGGCTTGTGGTTTGGTTTTTTTTAATTGTTTTTATTTTTATTTTGCAAAGAAGTTTGTAAGTAGGAAGAAAAAAAAAGTATTTTTAAGCCCCGTTTTGATATAACACCTCCTTAAAGATCTTAAAACCTTCGGCCAGTACTCCTAAGGGGACTTTTCTAATGCTCTTCTGTCCTAATAGAGCTGGAGGGGGAAAAAAGAGCATTGCTTTTGGGTTTTAATTGTGATCAGAAAACATGCAGACTGCTTCATGGAGTAGAGCTTCAGGAAATGGAAATGGACAGTTCTTTCCTTTTTCAGGTACTTTTTCCTCCTTCTTAATTGTTATTATTGAAGAATTTAAGAACAGAGAATTAAAAAAAATAAATAAATCAAGCCTGCTGCCAGATCTCAGAAACATAGACATCTATATAAATATATTTTTTTCAGATGTTCCGCACATTCTTTTTGCTTGTTTAGTTTGTTTTGTTTTCCAGAAGGTTCCTAACTTCTCTAAAAGCAAGTTGCATTTCTTTAAGAGTCTAATGTTTGGAGGGGAAGATCTTTTCCTTAGAGCTGTTACTTAGTGTATTCACAGTTATACTTTTCCCAGTGAACAGTCTATCCTATATATGTATGCACGGGCAATACATGTCTTCACAAGGAATTATTTTCTGGGAAGGCAACATTCATCACCTGAGTCTTGGTTGCCTCTAGAACTCCTCCTAGGTGTCCAGTTCTGGATGGCACAGGTGCCTCTCTGTGTCCCTTTGTGGTGAAGAAGGTTGTGCTTGAATCCCGTTTTAAGCAGGCAAGGGTGAGGGGACCATGTCAATGGGAGTTTCGAACTGTCTCTTGGTTTATCTTTATCTATGCATATGTTTCAGCTTCTTATCTTTGAGCATTTTTGTCCATATTGACTGGGTTTTCCTGATCCCTCTGTGCCTGAAGTACAAATACCTATTAATTAACTGATAATTGCACACTTGGGTCACACTTATTGTCACCTGAGGAGGAGACTATTTGGTGTTCCTTTTAATTCATTCAAGTCTTATAAATGGACAGCTTCAAGATTGGAAGAGCACAGACTGAAGCCCATGTGAAGGACAGAACACGGAGGCAGAGAACAACTAGATGGTGGAGAGATTTATGGGACTGGGAAGGTCACCAAAATAGGTAACTGTTAGTGCCCAGATAGGATACTGGATACATGGGCTGTGTGTCAGCTCTTGATGGATGTGTTTCAATTTCTCTTAAAAATAATGGAATTATTCTATTTTATTAATCCCTTCTCATTGGTAACAAATAGTAATTACTGGTGCTAAAATGGCGTGGAAAGTGGCGTTTAGTTGAACTGTAATGGTATTCTCACTATAAGACTTGGTCTCTACTAGTCTTTTCGATGATAAATTTAATGTCTTTTTAATGGTAATCAGTAAAGTAAATGAACATTTCAGCAGAGGTCTGGTAGAATGAAAATTTCAGAATAATCTGAGTGATATGTTAATTGGTTGACAGTTACATTAAACTGAATGACAAAGCGGATGGTATTCAAAAGGATAAGCTGAAAATATTCTTCTGACTAAAAGATGGCATGTCAATTGAAGTTTTAAAGGCTTTCTAATTGAAATTATCTGGGATAAATTTTACTTTGTCTTGTAAAATCAAAGTAATGAACTTAATAGCATAGAACATATTTGAAAACATCTTTATTGGAGCTGGCTGAACATTTTAACAACTGTTTTTGCTCACAAATAGCAATTTCAGAAACTAAAAAAAGATGTTTTTAGAAAGTATGTTGATGTATCATCAGAATAAAGTCAAAATAATACCCTTAGAACTTCTTGGTTTCGTTTTACACTTTTTTGAGAATAACCAATACATTTTTTGAATTATTTCTTAATTCCAGTTTAGATTTTTCATAGTGATTTGATACTTCAGAATGACTGGATTACCTGTGGAATACAAATATTAATTTATGACCAAGTCTAATTAATTGAAGGAGTTCAATATTTTATTTTGCTGGGTGAAATAGCCAGTCTAACTAGAATTGAAGAGTTTGATTTTTGCATATTTTGTTTGAAAACTAAGCAGACTTTATTGCATGTTCAGGATTATTGCTTAGTAGCAATTGCTTGGTAGTGTTTTCTGATTTATTCCTTTTTTTGTTGTTGGTTTTGGGTTGTTTTGTTGGTTTTTTTTCATTGTGCTAAAGGAAATAGATTAGTTTTCATTAATTTTATTCAAAGAAAGTATAAAAAAAGATATTTTTTTCTCGTTACAGCATATTGGTTCATTAGGAAAAAAATACAAAGCAGCCAATAACGTAATGCAATATTTGCCATTTTCTGGGGAGAAAAATCTTAATCATGGAAGTAAATTTTTTCGCACTAAAAACCTGATTTATGTAATCACAGCAGAGCTCATAATCATGATTGTGCACCGCATCCCAGGGGATGAGTAAAAGCACCAACAGGTTTTGCTGAATAGTGTAAAATGTTACAAAAGGAGGAATCATTAAGAGCAGCAGTGAGATAAAGCTGTTCTCAGAGCCAAAGCAGAAGCAGTTTTCATTGTTCTCTGAGAATGTCTTGCATAGAGATGACTACGAATTGATCCAGGCTGCTCTACAGTGCTGCACCCATGCAATTGATAAGCAGTAACTTTCAGTAGTTAAAGTTCTGGAGCTCTGTAGGAGTTGCTATCTTGCAGGTAACAGAGATACAAATCTCGGGTAAGGTTATTTTGTTATTGCAGGACAGCCATGGCCAGACAGATGCTGCACTTACTAGTTTAGGTAGCTGGTATGCTGTTTGTGTCAGAGATGCCTGTTAAGTTTTGTCTCTGAGCTCTGACACTTCTGTTTCTAGAATTAATGGGTTTCCTCTTGCTTTTGGGGTGTTGCTACTGATCAGATTGCTGACTCATCACCATACACAAAGTGCCTTGTCAACCCAGCAGGGTAGACTGACAAAGCCCAATGTCCAGTCAGACCCAAACCCCAGAAAAAAGGCATTTTTGTTTCCCCTCTTACGAGTCCTTTTGTACATTTGTAAATTCTTCAAGCTTGAGTTCTTAATTTTACCTGTTTTGCTACTCTGGAAGGAGTGGCGAGGAGTAAGGGGAATGTACCAAGCCAGGGACTTTAACCTCTCTGAAGAGCAAATTCTGGAGGAGGCTGCTGCAGGTTCCCTGGGACTCTGCAGCCTGGAAAGTTTTGCACCTGACCCCAGTTCTAAGTATCCACCTCCTACAAGTTTTAAGATGTCTAACAGTAAGTCATGAGGCTTATTCTTCTTTTCTTTCAGATGCTTGATTACTGCCATTAGAATGAAGCCAATAAACCCATAAATTGTGTCCATTTTTTTTTTCTTTCAAGTCATGAAGGCAGATATGCAATATGATTTTTTTGTCGTGAAAGGGACTTCAGAGTGTAAGCCTTTAGTTGAACCATCACCATTGTTAGTTCATGCTAATTCAGCTGATGATTTTACCATTGTCTTCCTGGAGTAGAATGTTTTTCTAGATTGCAATTAATAAGAAAATCATTTAGTATCCCAAACTGATGAGGATGAAGTCCCTCAAATGACAGGGAGATGTTACACAAGCATGTCCTTTGTTGTCATTGTCTTTTGCTTTTCTTCTGTTTTGAAGTTGTTTGAAGCAACGTCTTAAAAGACTGGTTTTTTTCAAACTCAGTTGTGTCACTTTTTATGACATTTCTTGAACTTTTCAGATCATTTCAGGTCTGTGGAGCTTGTGCCTAGTGATACTTGTATGGGATTTGGGGCTCATCTAGTCTTTGCAGAGCAAAGCCAGTATTTAAACAAAGCTACCAGGCTTTATTCATTTATAATGCTCTGCTGTGAACTTCAGTTGGACAACTCTGAAAGATGATTCTTATAAAGCCAAAAGATAGCACTCAAACACCACAAGAAAACCTGACACTGAAACCACAAATACATTGTGACAGTCATAAATGTCACTTGGTAATTCTCTTTAGGGGCCTGAAACCAATTTTCCTTCCATTTCCTTACCCTCTTTCACTTTGCCTCATCACTACACAGAGCAAAGTTAATCAGCAAGAGATTTTCATTTTTTATGAATGAAAATGAAATGAAGAATCTTAGTAAATGTCCTCCTCTAATTGTGATAATTGGTATTTCAAATACATTAAAGCATAACTGTGACACTGAAAGCTGTATTTTGAATTGTGCTTCTAGTTTCAAAGTGATTCTTTATTTTCCCAACTCTTTATGTTCCTTTTTACAATAGATCAGTCCAGATTTCCATGTTCGAGCACAGAACTTATAAGTATTTCTAGGTTCTTGTTCATAGATGGATGATCCAAAATCCAAGTGAAAGATTTTTGCATACTGATCTTCAAGACCCAGACTAGGCAGACATGCAGGGTAATTTCTCTGATTTTAATGTATTAGAAAAACAATTTTCCCTTGATACTCATGATCAACTCATCAGTGTTTCAGCATCAGTAGAATAATCTTTGTTGTTATAATGGGAGTACCTGTGTTACCTCATGTTTTGGTTTTGCCACTGGCCAGAAGAATTTAAATCGATTAACTTGGTGGTGCCCCAAGGCACTAAAATTGTACTTTGCTGTGAATGAGCTGGATTTGGCGCCACTGCAGTGAGGTAGATTTGGCCTCATTGGGAGTGACTGTTGATGCACCCCCTAAGAAAGCAATCAATAGTATTGATCTTGCTGGGTGAATTGTGTGCTGCTCTCAAGGCAGAGCCACACGCTGCAGACTAATAGAATGAGCCTGGCTTACCAGGCTGCTGCTGGCTTGAATTAGAAGTGACTGGTGTTAAGAAAGCTAAAGAATTAGCTACTACCCATGCTAGTGCAGTCTAATCAGTGCCTAAAGATGATGCCCATACTCACCTCTGCAGGTGTCTGTGTCTACCTGTGTGCTTGCAGTTGGACACGTGGCCTCTGAGAAGACTGTTGTCTTTTACACTTCTGTGCCTCAAGCATGGCAGTGTGAGCTGAGTTGCTCTATGACAGCTGCAGTCTTGCACGAATAGAAGCAATAATAGAAGGTGACAAGCTTTCACTTATAAACAGAAATTTCTAACAGGTTTTAGTTGCTTTAATTACTTTCCATGGGTGAGAGGAGAGCTTTAATATAAATATTAATGTTATGAATGAAACATGAGACCCTTTTATCTCAGTAGTGTCTTCAAATTCACTTGGAGTTTCCTTCTGTTAGAATGATTGATTGAATGTCTTGTTCAGAACTGGACTGACAAAAAAAATGTAGTTAAGAAGATATAGCATATTTTTTTAAACCATTTATTTCTTGCTATGTTTATAGAAAGAGTTGAGCACATTTTAAATGTCTTTAAAATCCTCTCTAGTAACAGCTAACACACAATCTCAATGGCAGACATTATTTAAACTATATATTGGCAAAATTTTCTGTTTCTCATCCTGCTTCAGAATCCATTTTCCTTTCCATAAAAATGTGCTATTTATGACAGAGTTTTTGCTGGGTAATTGTAACAATTTTCCAATAAGGAACTTGTAGGCACCTCTAATTCATATAAGGATTTCTTCCTTGTTCTCTCATATGTAAAGACTTTTTTTTTTTTTGATAATTCACTAGAAGAACTGATACTTATTCTTGCTCATCAGTGCATACAGTTTGTATCTGACAGTATCTGGCTGCTTTTACAGCTCAAATAATACAGGGTGCTGACCAGGGCTGCAAATGTTTGCTGAAGTTATGTGAGCATTTTCTCCAAAAGCCTGTTGATATGCTGGCAAAAGTGACTTGTCCTGTATGAGGTTGTATATCTTTATATATTTTTACATATATTTATATATTTAAAGACCTATAAGAATGTGAGGCACTCAGCATGAATGTAGAGGAGGTTTGGTTTTTTATTTTTTTTTCTGAAGTGGTTAAGGATTAAAGCTGCAATTCCCAAAGTTCTCTGCTGAGAAATCTTAGGAGACAGTTCCTAAAGAGTGTATGTGGCTCTATAGAAGAGTTAAAAGTATCTTAGTAGGGAATATTAAAATTCCTGATCTTGGGTTCCATCCTTGCAATATGTCACCACAGTGCTGGATACAGTTTATCTGGCTGAATTCTATTGAGGAGTGTGGTCTTATTCAATGGATGGGGGTCCTGTGGAGAAGGATTCTATGGGATTTTGTGGACAGATTCCATACAAACAGCCAGCTCCTACATAATTCTTTCCCTCCCACCCCTCGCCACCAATTATGTCTTTTGGACAACTATTTATTTTCTATGGATAAAATTTTCATTTCATATGCATAAATTTTATTCTGACACCTAGTTCCCAAATTCTAAATCTTACATGGTCCATTTATTAGTATTTGCCCAGGAGTTATAAAAGCTGCATGCACACTTTTTTTTTTCCACTGAAAATAAGTGTGACAATAGGATCATTATATTTTTTAACACTTCTGCAGATGTATTGTCATCCATAAGTTTACTTTAAGTTTAAATACTGATGTGCATATTTGCATCTCTATGTGAATGTCCCTGAATGCTTGAGGTTTTTGAACAGATTTCTCTTCTATGCTAATGCAAGGCTTTGAAAAATCAATGCTGCTGAGTTAAAGCAGCATTGCTGGAAAGAATTATCATCACTGGCTTTAATGTACTTGGGAACCAAATGTAGTATCCTTAATCAGTCATAGAAGAGAGCCTTAAATAGGGTAAGAGAGATTTTATTTTGCATTAAGGTTGTTTTTGTTGTTGGTTTGGGGTTTTTTTTTGTAAATCAAAATCAAACTAAGGAGCAGCTATTCAATAGAGTACATAAACTCTATAGGATATGTGATCATTCTTTCTACTTGTCAAACAATTTCATATATATATGTCTTAATGATTTAAGTGAGAGTATGGCATCATGTCTGAAAGTTTTTACTAAACATGATCAATCTGCTTTAACTTAAGTTTCATGGTCACATTCTGTAGCCTTTACATACATTATGTCTGTTTATATATTTAAAGACACAACACAAAGTTTTGAAAATCCATTTACTTGGGGTCCTAATAAATACATTATTACTAGTAATCATATAATATAGATATATATATATAGATCATATAATGCTGCAGCTATGTGTAGAATTAAAAAAAAAAAAAAAGCAAAACCCTATTTGATACTGAAATGCAGAACAAGTCAAGATTGTTTTCTAAAGATGTGAAACAGAAAACAGTTTATAGAGATGACAGCTAAGTAGTGGTACCTGTAATTGTAGGAACAGCCTTTTTGCCTTCTATGGAGGGCTGTGCTGGCAAACTAACAGATCCCTCCTGATACTGGATTGATGGAAATCAGAGATGGTTAAATGATACTTGGTGCTGTGTTCCTTTCCAAAAGGTGGCTGCACCTCTTCCTTAATCCTGCATTTTTCCTCCATCTTCCAGTCTTCCATTTAACAATAATGTTCTTCTCCTTTCATGCCAGGAAGTTATCAGCTATCCTTGTGTAAATCTGTGCTGACACGTGTTAATTCAGCCTTGCTGAGAACTGTCTACTTTTAAATTGCAGTGGCAGCAAATCCATAAAATGTAGAATTTACTGAGGGTCACATCAGTATTAAGATGCCTCAGCACTGCAATTGCAAACTCTGATCCTGCAAATAGCCATGCTCAGAGGCAACCAGCTAAAGGTCTGGAGAAGTGAGGATGTTCTTCTAAGGACAGAGTTTGAGCACAAGTCCACCCAGAATATGAGCATATTTACTTAGTGAGGCTAGAGATCTGGTGGGACCTGAGCTTGTTGGAGCTTAATTCAGCTGTCAGGTCATATATGAACCACAATAAAAGCTTAGGGTCACTGATGGAATGGTGCAATATGTAATTTTAGTGCCTTGTATAAGCTTTGATGTCTTTGGTCCTGTGCACACTGGTTCTGGTCATGTGTAAGGTCACAAATAAGTCCATGTTAGGAGTAGAAATATCCACTGGAGGTGTGTGGATGAGCATAGATGATCATACAGATGAACAATTTGCACAAGTTGACCTCTTGACTGCAAAGAAAACACATTTTAATAGCTAGCTAATGAGGCTTTTAACTAAAGCGTGACAAAGCTCTGGTTTACCTGCTACCTCCTGGGCTGGACAAGGTTATACATGAAGAAAAAATAAGAAGCTGCCTACCCCTCAGACTGACCAAAACACTATAGATGCCTTGAGTCAGGTCATGAATAAAAGGATAGTGAACAAAGAGAGGAAACAGCGAGACAACACTGATCAGCCTGACACAGTCACTACCTACCACACATATGTCTGTTTGCAGATAGTTATGCAATGTGCTTTTAAAGAAAAAAGATCTATTTTTGTTTTTATTGTACATTGGCTATAAAGATAATCTTTCTTGCACAGTGTTTACTTATATAACAGTGGTCCTTCATCAAACAAAAATAGAATAGGATTCTTTTCCTCCTTCATCCCCTGGCCTCAGATGAGCTTTTTCATATCCTCTAAGAGTCTGTGACAGATATTCACCAATGATGCTGCAAAAAAGGCTAAACATTTATAGCAAGTAACACTTGCATTTGTCCTTCATTCTTTCTGGAGGAAAAAAAATCTTCACCTAATGCCCTCATTTGCTATCTTTGAAGAATGTGTTTTGTTGGGTTTTTTTTCCCCCCTCAGTGGTAATGGTCCAGCCAGGGGAATGTCATTTAGCACCAAGGGATGTCAACATCACAGAGCATTTGCTAATTTCATCAAGATTAATATAATCCTTGGTATTCTGTCCTAAATCATTGATGACAGCTCATGGCAAAATGGGAAATATCACAGGGACCAATGACACTTGCTACAGCTTTCCCTTCAGCAATAACACTTCTGATGTATTTATCTTAATTAGTGACAGCAAGAGAAAAAGAAAGAAATAGAGACAGAGAGATATTCAATTGGGTTTGAGCAAGATCATAATTAAGAGAGCATTCACTCTACAATTCCAAATGTAGATTTCTGACAAAGAAAAAGAAACACAACTCACTTAAATGAAAGGCAAAAAATGTAATGAAGCTTAATGGAATACTTTTCATCATTTTATTAATTTTTTTAAGCATCAGCTGTAAATTCCATCACAATATAATTAATTCAGAAAAGCTTGTGGTGTTCTATAGCAAAATCTTCCTAGCAATGGAAAAAAAAAACACCATAAAAAATAGTGTCATTGCCTAGAGATGAAAACTGTATCATTCAAGTTGTTTAAGCCTGAAATAGCTTAAAAAATGTAAATGTGTGGAATGAAATATAAAATATCCTTTTCCTAGATTATTTGATTATTATGTCTTTACAATGCTGGAGCAGTGTGCTGAGTAACCCAGTAAAACCTGCATATTCCCACTTTTGCTGAGAGGCATTTGTCAGTGTAAAGCAGACTCAAATATATTTTTATTTCAGTAGTAATATGACTTTATAATTCACCAGGTTATCACTAATAATTTATAGCCATCTATTATTTGAAATTATTGACATGAAAACCAGAAATCCTGCTGTTTCCAAGTCTCCTTATTTTGCTGTTCAAAACTCCTTTGATAATTTTGCTGATAAACAAATTGCTGGTCCAGAATGAGTGAGATGATTATTTTGTGTCATGATATAAAATGGAACAGCACAGAATCTGTTAGAGCAAGAAAGGTAGTGGAAAGGACAGACTAGTAAAGGGCTGGATGAGCAGTTATGAAGGAGGAGGTTCTGCACTAAATTCCTGGGAAAAGTCTGTTTTGAGCCTTTATAGAGACAGGAGTGGGTGACATAAAATGGTTGTGAAAAGCAACTATGAAAGGACTTCACAATAATATTATATAAATCCACTTTGATGTAAAAGTTGTTGAATTGCTTCTTCTGACAAATGCCTTGCAAAATTAGGTACAACTTCCTGCAAGAGGAACAGACTCCCATATTTGTGTGTTACAGAGGTAGCTTGTGTGTACCACATGATAATTTTCTGCCTGAAGTATGAAAAAAAATCTTCACTCTATAGGAAAACTGAAAGTTAGTTGAAGGCCAACTCGATGTGTAGTGCTGCTGCTCATACCAATATTTCCCTTCCCTGCCTAACTGGATTGCTTCTGGGAGGTGAGCAATATTAAAGTCATCTTTTTTCCCTGCTGTCAGCTGTATCAGGTGCATTTCCCCCTTATTGACAAGTATCTAATAAGCTCAGATCTCCTCACTTTCATCTTCTGGAGATACTGTACTCGTATTGAAGGCCGTATGGTCCTGCAGATGGATTTCCCCTTCTGTGACATACTTGGGAAGTGTAATACCCTGACCAGCTTTACCTTGGAAGGCAGATATTCATTATTACAATTCACCTGCCAGAAGAGCAGCTGCTGGCTGCAGAACCTATCTGATATTTATATATGTAGCAATCATCTTTATGAAACCCAAACTTTCCCTTGGAAAAAAAAAACTACACTTGAGAATTACTGTTTAACAATGAAAGCTAATTAATAATGATGACTGAACTATGACTATTAATACAAAACACAAAATCCAGGGGAAAAAAACCACAAACTTTCAGCTTGCATAAGTATTTTATTGCAGTGCTCTGTACTGACAGCTTGTTTTCAGCATTTTCAGTTTGTGTGAGCAATGGAGAAACTTCAGGCTGAACCTATTCTGAATTCTGCTTGATCTCAGCAGACTATTTTAGGTATTGGATTGAAGATTTTTAGTAGCTTGTAACACCCTAACTGGTGGGTTCACTTGGTGGGTGTGAACAGACAAATATTTTCAGCAAGCAGCTCAATCTCCCTTAGTGAAAAAAAAAATAAAAATTGAGTTTAGCTTCCTTGCTAAAAATGTATTTGTAGATAAATCAGACAGATTGTATCATGACTCATTCTTAATCCCTTCTGTGGAAGTGCAGCAGCAGAGAACATGCCACAGCTGTGGCTAAAGCCATGGATGGTGCTTGTGCAGTTACAGAGGCAGCTGATCTTTTCTGGACAACTCTCACTTCTTTCTAGTGACAATATGAATAAGTGGTTGGATGACACTAACACTAAGTTCAACCATTTTTGGAGCTTCAGTCCCTTCCAACCTCAGTTGTTCAGTCAAGGGATCCATTAAAATTGCACAGCCATAATCCAGCAAAATATACGGTCTAATAGTGAGAAAATGCTGAGCATTGGTGCCTTTAGTAAATCCTGTGGATTGGAGCAGGTGGAGAAACAACGTCCTGCTCTTCCTGTAATATTTTAGTTTCTCCAACTTAGCAATTGTTTTATTTGACAGTTTTCCATTTTTATTGCACTTGAGATTAATGTTCTCTTGCCATTTACCCAAGTGACTTTCTTTTATTATGCATGAGTTTGAGATAAACATACAAAAACATAAAAATTAAATTCTGCCATCTAGCATTTAAACTATTGAAAAAAACTTAAAACCTTCAAGACACATCGCAGGACTTAATTTTTTTTTAGTCGCTTTATCTCAATGCTAGGCTAAAATAAACTCTCATAACATAATAGTTAAGATTATAATCTATTTCTTTACTAGAATGTGCTCCCACTAGTCACTCTAATTTTCTTTTTCTCCTGTTTCTCAACATGGGCTCTTCCCTCCCACCCACCTTGTTATGTGGTATCTGATTTTAGTTAAACAGCTGTTCAGTACTTTAGCAGCAAAATTAGTTTTCCTATAAAATGGTAATAAGGTCTTTAAGCCAAGTTCTGCAAATATCTATAAGGTAACAACTGTTTGTGTGTTTTCAGTGAACTCTGCAGTAAAATATTTGATCTCCTTTTTGAACAACTTGTATTTTGGTTTCCTGTATTTGATGCAAAGAACAACAGTCTAGATTCGTTTGCATGAGGATACTTGTGCACACACACTCTAATCCAGACGTAGGTACAGGACTTAGATTCAAATTCTTTGCAAAATATTTGTAATTTTTGTGAGAGCCAGAGAGACAATAAAACTATTCTTACATATGAAAAACTATAAATTCAGGAGGTCCCAATTCCCAGTTTTACAGTCCAGGGATGGGCTGAAGGCATGCTCTCCAAAAAAAAAAATAAAAAAATCCCCAAACTGTTGGGAAGTTGTTTTAATCAAACATATGATCAGATTTTCAGTGCAGCTGATATGGTCATCTTAACTCATTACTTAGTGTGATGTGTTTTATTTAGTGTAGTTGGATCCCCACATACCTAGTGCCAGGCACAAATGAACCCCTGTTTTAACTACTGCCCTTTACAACCATTAGAGCTTTCTGTACACTGTGTGCAGTCCATTTGCCATCAAGAGACTGTCACAGAATGCAGCATTTGCTGCTTGTCCCTAGAGATGTACCTTATTCCTTACTAGAACCACTCAGTCTGGAACTGCCTCATCAACACTTACCTTTCAAAATATAAATCTGACACAAGTGGTAATGGTTTGAACCTGACTTCTCTTTATTACATTAAACTCCTATATAATAGAAATATTAACTCGATTTACTGTATGTTACTGCACTCCCTAACAGTTTTCTTATTTCTGAAACTCTTCTGGTTAGCTCTTATTTCTTTATCTGGTTTTATTTTGTTTTAATGAGTAGTGCAATACTTGATTTTCATGGCTTTGTGAAGCCTCTGTATTTCTAATTATGAAATGATTAATGTTTCAAGAAGAACAAATATTGATGCCGTATTTCAGTATGATTTACTGTGAGACTTAATGAGAAACTTGATAATTTTTTTTTCACATTCCCTAGGACACTAATTCAGGAAAATACTGAAACCAGTGTGGAACTGCATGACAGTTCTTGATAGTTGTGGGTCCCCCAACTAATCCTGACTGCACTTAAAACATTTTGGTTTCTGCTTCCATTCACTGTGATGATTTCATTCAGCACTTCTGGTTCTGAACTGACATTGCTATGGAAGAGGAGCTGCTTAATGCCATGATAATATTTTGAATTAGGGACTTGCTGTGGAAGTAGTGAAACTCTGGTGAATGTGAGATACGGAGTGTAATGCACCCTCTATGGTCACAAATAAATATTGACAAGTTAATAGGTACCTGTTTTCTGCTGGAGGCTCTATGTTACAGCTCTTTATCTCTCTGGGAGAACACTGTGCAATACAGGCTGTGGATTACTTTGTGTGTACCTCGCTATAGAGACCATTGCTTTTGTTTACATCTGGTGGCTCTGCCTTGGATAAGTCAGTCCATACTGCTTGAGTATTCTGTGGTTATCCAGAAAAAAAAAGTACAATCTGATTTCAAAAGGAGGGGGAGAAATCTGCCTGGCTTTAGTAAATGTGGGTTGTGTGGTAGAGGAGGAAGGTGAGGCAAGCCTTCAGGCTGCTGTCTCCAGACATGCCCCACAAGCACTGTGTGTGAGGGCTCAGGTGGAAATTCAAGGTGCTGTGGGTCCTGTGCTGATTCTTTGCACAGGGGTGGATTTTTCCTCTAGCATGGAAAGGGACTACAGTAGCTGCTACAAACATATTTCTTATTCAGCTTCTGGTCTCTTCATGCCTCATAGGTGCTCCACAGGGAGCCTGCTATGCTGGCTGCTCTGAGAAGTGGAAGGTTTTGTGCATATATTCAGTTAATTCTGAAATCTCAGATGTCGTCTCCTCAGCCCATTTCCATAATTACTTCTGTGGAACCAAATTGTGCAGCCATGATGGAAATGGAAAAAAAGGTATGAGTTTAAAAAAGTAAAAGAAAAAACATCAAAAACCCCCCATAGTTCCTATCTTCCCACACTGGGCCTGATCCCTTGTCTATGGGAACCTGTGCAAAGACCTTAGTTCTCTGACTTTTCAGCCTCATTCCAGAAGTCATGATTTCAACTTGTTTTCTAGCATACTCTATCACCTTCACAGCCTTTTAAACTTTTTCTGTAGTTCTGAGAATCTACTCACTTCTGTTCCCCCCCCTTGCAGTCAGGTTATTGGATTTAGGTGGGTTTTTTAGTTATAAGACGAGATGCTTTCCTGGTGTGTAATATTTAGTCATTCTCAGCTTTCTGAAACTGTTCCACTTCTTCCCCCTCCCAGTTCATTTATCCTTTTCATGGAGGTTGAACTCCCAAGATCCCGTATGATTTGTGGCAAATTTCCCATAAAACTCCATGACTAATCCCAGTCCTACCAGTGTGTTTATTGCTTTGGTGTCTGGTTGCAACTGTACAGCAGATACATGATTTTCAAAGGAAACTCACTGGACAGTATCTGCTCACCCTCTCCTTTTCCTCATTTCAGGATGCTTTGGGGTTTTGATTTTATTCAAGAGGTAGTGGTTAACCATAATCCAATCCTATTGCTTTGAGAACCAAAAAAATTTGTTCTTGATGGGCTGAGGAGTACATAGCAATTCTCTTAATTCTGGTCTCTTTTTGATGTAATTAAAGTTACAGAAATTAATTATCATATGTGCATAAAATTGCTTAATCCAAATTGCATTTCTTCCTGAGAAGATTGCCAAGCAGATATTCTATTACTGTCGTTGCACTGTAAGGGCAAACATTTGTATTGTGGTATTTCACCTACACTTAGGAGTTTTATTAAGTGTCTTACATGTATTTATAGTCTCCTCCAGCTCTGGCTTTCTTTATATCGAGTGCTTCTCTGCAGGGAGTGAAGAAAACTCTTCTAAGCCTCTAATGCTCATATTTCTCTGACATGGCTGGTTTTGATATATTAATTATTTTAAAATAACATTCATTAAAACTTTGCTCGTCCCTTCAAGATTTAAAAATTAATGTCAGAGAAATTAAGGCTTTTGTTTCAATTATTTCTGATTATCTCATTCTAATTGACTTTTGCTGCTTTCCAGTCAAGTTTTCATTTCCTCATGTGGCTATATGAGGTTGTTTTGTTGGGTTTTTTTTCCCTCTTCTCTCTGGCTTTGCATTTCTGGCCTACTATTGTCTAACTTATTAATTTTCATCACCTACTAAGTACTGTGCAGAATGAAGACCCCAAGTTGTGCCAATCTAAAAGGGTCAAGGTGCACTTTGCTTTTTGAGAGGTGCTCAGTGCTTCCATGAACACCAGCTGGGAGAGGGGCAGGTCAAGATTAATTTTCAAGGTTTCATATTTTGCAGAGTTACCAGCTGATGTGTTTTGCTGTAGTCTGTGGAGAGACTGTCTCCTTGTTTTTGAGCAATCTTTGACAGACCATTAATAATTTTATGTTATTTTTTAATTATATATTCTAGAGGTTTTTATTAGCTTCAACTATAAAACCCAGAAAAGCTCAGTTGAATTGTAAGAAATTTAGTTAACTGCAAAGGTACCAAGGCATAGTTTAGATGCATTAAAACTTTATCACTTTTGTACTCACCAGAATTTGATTCCCCAGTACCATTTAACAGACTGTCTCAAATTTTTTTTCCTTTGTTTTTAGGTTATGTAAATAGTCTGATAGACATTCAAAATTGCTGCATGTTTTGATGGGGAAAACAACCAAAACTCTCAAACCCCAAAGAAAAAACCTCAAGCCCAAATCATAATACGCAAATCAAAACTTCAACAATATATTGTAAAAGTGCTATTAATAGTTATATCTGATAAGTTTATTTTAATGATCTTCATTATCAACGTTTTATATTATTGTAATTGTATTGTATTTTTTTATAGTATTTAAAAACACTGTTGATTGAATGAAGCATTAAAAACAAAAACACACCAAAAAAAAACCCAACAAAAAAACCCCACAATCACTTCCACATCTACAAGTGTTATATACAGGAAGATATCTGCAAGGACGGAGACAAGTTGCCATAATATAGTTAAAGCACAAGCAACCAGAGTGAAAAGGCTATTTTGGAGAATGAATTAAATCTTTCTTGTTGGTAAATATTGGCTTAATCAAGTACAGTGCAGGATGCAACATCTCCTAGGCTTTTTAATACTTCCCTCAACGTGAGAAGAAGCTATTGTGCTCTACAATGGATCAAATATATGTTTTCCAGCGGACTTTATTAACTTATTAAATCAGCAAGATGAAATAGCCACTTATGTTCTATTTAATTTAAAACAATAAAACTAAATAAAATCGTGGCTTCATAATGTAGTCTCACGTTAGATAAGAAAGTCTTCTATTCCATATTAGAATTTTTTTCAGTAGCATTGTGGTTTTGTTTACATCCACATGTTTATGTATCTGACACTACATAAGGGTCAATAAGTTTGATGGCTTGTGCCATTTAATTAATATGAAAAAACTTGTGCTGATGCAACTATTAAGGCTATGATTTTAAATGCACACAATTCTGGAAATTGAAATTTGTTCTAAAAAACCACCCCCCCCACACCCATAATCTCTTATAATTATTTATACTGCACATTTTATATGTGGAAATGAATATAAGTTTGATGAGAATATCAATAAATATTGATTAAATATTTATTTTTAAATAATAAAAAACAAGCAACAAACCAAAACCAACAGCTGAAAGCCCTTCCTTTTCTGGGTGCTATAGCCATAGTTTTTTTTCAGTCAATTTCTGTGTTAGGTTAATGTGGCTTGTGTTGGGGAAATGTAAATTTATGAATGTAAGTTAATAAATTTAATGCACTACTGAGTAGCCTATTGAGTCTGTCACCATAAAATAATGTTGAAAACAGAGTTTAAAGAACGGGGTGTCAGCAGAAGTGATAAATAGGTAGATTTTGAAGCTGAGGATTTAAAAGTCTATCTTCTAACTAACCAGGATCAGGTTACTTCATAGTTGTCCATTAGAGAATTTCTTGCACCTATCTAATAATTTTCATTTCTTGAATTCATGTTAAACCTAACAGGAGCTCTGGATGCCTCTTGCCATGTCAGGAAAGCACTCAGCCTTTCAGTGGCAACTCTGAGCTCAGACTCCTGGATTGTAAATAAGAAGGAACTTCTGAAATAATTTAATTTAAAGTGTGTGTTTGACTGATTTGGGAACAATTTTTGGGCAGAATGTGTTGATTTATTTTTTTTTTTTGTTGAGGGTACAGTTCCAGCTTTTAGATTTGTGCTCATATTTTACTTAATCTGACAGTTTTTCTGCCTCTACATGTAGAGAAGGCTGAAGGAGATAAAAATATTCCCAAGTTCAAAATTCCTTGTAAGGATATGAAAACATAGGTGCATTGTCATTTTATTTGCTCTTCCCAGTAAATATATTTTTTGATCATTCTTTAATACTGCTTTTGAAGCAGTCATTTTTCATAAAAGCTGCAGGAGCTGAGACTCCCTGTATACACTCCCAGTCTGCTATAAAACCTGCATCTGAGCCTGCTGCAAAGTTTATGATAATGCAATATTTGGTGTGAGATGCTATCGCTCTGAAATAGCTGTTGACATTCTTGCATTACTTTCCCCTACACAAAGCATGCACAACTCAGACTCAGGGCTGCTGTCGAAACCTAAGGAAGGGATTTTCTACCTGTCCATGGCTCATCAAAATTTAAAGTACAGAATACTGAAAAGGTCACCATGGCAAACAGCTGTATTATATTTCACTGAATATATTAAGCACTTCATTTCTAATGTCTCATTCCAAAGAAAAAGATTTTAATGAAAGTGGAAAATGGCAGGAAGTTTCTTATGTTTTTTATCTGTCTGCATGTTGTGGGGAAATAGGTGGTTTCAAAATCAGGTTGCTATTATGCATTGAGATCTTTTAGGCCACATGAAGCCTTACTGGAGCTGGCCACCACTTTGCTAAAATTGCCAGAGATTTGATTAACTGTTTTAAAAACAGAAGATAATCTCAGGAACCATGTCCTGTCAACCTGAGGCTTGCTGTTCTTCATAGAGTTTATCCGAACTTCAGTGAGGTGATCTTCAGAGGTCTCTTCCCACCCCTAACATTCTGTGATTAGTTGTCTATAAGAGAAGAGATGGATAGAAATCTAGATGCATTTTACATCTTCAGAATTCTGATTTTTGTCATATTTGCATTGGCTGTGCTTGCAGCGACATGCAACATGTTCCTGAATTTTATGAGTACATTAAGAAAAAATCCAGCCTTGGTGATTTGAAATTCAATACCTTCATGGGTGTTGTTTTTTTAAATATTATTATTATTTAATTTGTGCTGCAACTTCTCTTAATACAACCGATGTATATCAAAATATCTCCTTAGGAGCTGACCAGGGCAAATACATGTACCATAGCCTGCTGCAGGGCAACAGGACAGTGAGGAGACTGATGGTCACCCTTCTGCTACTCTTTCTTGAGAGTCCCCAACTTGTGCCCCTTGGGCCCAGACACTCTGCATTAAATGAACATTAAATGTGTTAGATATAGGACAAATGACTAGCTATAGCAGCAGCATAAGGTGGAGCACCATGTGGATTGAGACTGGAGATCCTTGCTTCATCTGGTCAAGCAGGTGGATCCTGTGCTGGCAAGGGCTGGTCTTAAGATGGATATGCAGAGCTCCCATATGGAAGGAGGATCTGGATGTTGGCCCTGCTTTGCCCTCAGTTGCTTCCTGTGCCCAAAAATTCAGGTTAGAATTGCTTCTAGGCAGGAATTACATGGGTAAAGGCATTTGGTGTAACATACAGTGCCAGCATATTGCATGTGTACTCTCTAGTAATTTTAGATTGTCTTTTATTTTTTTCCTGAGAATTGGTAGAGATTTGACAATACGTCACATTTAAATAACTTTAAAAAAAAACCCCAACCAACCAAACCTTAAGAAGAGCAAATATGTTTTGTTTTACTGCTATATTTGTAGCCTGAGGTTATAGATTTGTGAATAGAAATAAATCTGTCGAGGATAAATGCTAAGTCTCTGCTAGTCCATTTGAAAATACAAACCAGCAGCTTCTTTCTAAGATTCATCTGACGTGGAAGTGGTGTATAACATTTGTCAGTGTCTGTCAGATGTTTAATTGGATAATTTGTTGGTGAGCAGGGATATATATTTTTTTTAATAGTGATTTGACATTTTCTAGTGTATGTTCTTCTATGAACACCCCTTCTTTAATTATGTAGGAGACTTGATTTTTGTTTTGAGTAGTTCTGATTAAGAGTTTGGTCTGTAGTGGCTATAGATTATTCATGAATCAGCCTTTCTCTTTTGACAGAGAGAAAATTGTGCCACCATCTCAAATCTTACAGCAAATATTTCACATTTCCAGTCCTACTGGGACAAATAAAAGAAGCAAATATTTATTCTTCTTCCAAGTCAGAAAGCAGTTGTGCTGCTGTGGAAGACAAGGTAATGACATGTGCTCTGTGCTGTTTGTCATGTCCCAAGCTCCAGGGATCCAGGTTCTGCTCACTGGGCAAAAACATTCAGCAATGGATATGCCTGTAATTGTAAAGAATGAGGGATCATTTCCCAGAAAGCTGAGTGCTTCAGCAAAGTCAGTGTAGGTAGGTGTGTTGGAATTACAAGCAGATAACAGCATATGTCTCAGCCTTGACTGTTGCGGACCAGGGGCTTTCAGGATTTGGGGACTTGGATTCCTGTCCTGAGTTACTTTCAGAAGAAGCTGCTTTCCACTGCCTGCAGAGCAAACCCAGGGGTATTAGCATTGCCAGGCTAAAGTTAGATTTTGTTGAAGCCGTGCAAAATGTCCCAACTAGTTCTGTATACTCAAAATCCATGGTCGTTTAAAAAAAACCAAAACAAACCCCAAAGAAGCCATGTTGTGGCTCATTAAGTGTATTGAAAGTTCCCACTACTTTTTTTTCTGCCTGGATGTAGGTCTTTTGGGAACTGTAATAGCAGAAGGGCAGTGTTCTTTGGTTTTATTTTTCTGTTGTAAGCTCGGGAGTATTATTTCTGTACATTGTTACACAGCTAGTTTATTTACCTGACATTTGAAGCAGAGAGGAAGCAGGTGTGCTAACACAGGTAGCATTATATGTTCAATATTGAAGACAGGCTACTGTTCTGAAATGCACATCTCTGTGTGATTTGATGAGCCAAAACAGTCCACCCAAGCTTGATGAGTTTTTCTGTATAGAAGAGCTAGTTACTGTGAAGCTAGTTAAGGACTAAGAGAAAAATCTATGTACTGTGGCATGGACATAGGCTTTTATTAGTTGTTCAAAGTGTATTTTGTCACAGCTTTCCTGTGGAATTACAAGTTTTTCTGATATGTTTAGAGAGATTTTCTTATGCTGTTGGAGCAAAGAGACTGTCTGCTGTCAGGTTTTCAATTTTAAATTATGCTGCTATCCCCCCCCCTTTCTGGTTGCACCCAATCTCTAACAAAAGACCAGTCTTGAAAATGTGGCCCAAACCCAAATGTAAGTTAAGAGTTGGAGACCTGAAGGGAAGAAAATATTACATTTTTAAAATCCTAACAAAACAGAAACAATCAAAAAACAGAAACCTCCAGGTTTCTGTAGATAATACTGTGACAGTTTTGTGATTTGGGAAACTTTCATATACTTGACTAAATGTGGCTGAAAATATAACTTGAGAAAGCACTTCTTTTGCTTTGTTTTTAAGATACCCACTTATTTCAGTGATTTTTCTTCAAGTGAATGGCCTTTTGATGAATTATTGCTTATTTTCTAGCTAACTCAATGTTTGCTGTGTTGTTCTGCTTTACCATCCCCCGTGTCTGACCAGTTCCCTTGACATTTCTATAATGAACCTGTTTGCTTCAAGTACTTATCCAGGGACTACACATGCTAAATTGATACAGTGAAAAATGTCTGTGTGTTTTTCCTGCTCAGCTGTTAAGTTTTGTATATTTACAGGTATGTGACTATACTTTGTGTGTTTCACATCCATCTATGTAAATAGATTAGGCTGGCCTAATTGTCAAGTTTATCCTTCCATTTTATTTGCTTTTCTACTCTGTGCAGGTGGAATCTGATATATATATATGAAATA
>JANHGL010016600.1:65887-182887 GCA_024611195.1 Ceyx melanurus
TACAAAATAGTCCTGGTGGTCATTAATTTTATGGTAAAATAAAAAAAAATGTTATTATTAGTGACAGTTTAAGATCCAAACTCATCCAAACATTTTCTCATCTCATTATTCAGGTTACTTATTTTACTGTGTTCAATACTGTGCACTAGAATTAAGCAATTCATGTTGCTAAAGAAGAGAGAAGATGAAGTTATATTGAAATTATTAACCTATTACTTTACAACTAAATGTTTGTATGAATCTGGACTAAACATATGTATAGGAAATGAGAAATTTAGCACCAAAGAGTATTTTTCATGCCTTTGGTAGGAGAATTTTGAAGCTTCTTGAAAGTTTTAGGTGACATTTTACAAAAGCCCTTTGAATTTAATAAGAACAAGCAACCCATCACCTCACAAACTTATATGTATTACATTAAATAGATATGCTTCTCAAACAGAATGAAATATTCTTTTTCATTATGTCAACAACAAATTCTGTAACTCCCTTTAATTTTAATAGATTATGTTCATCTAGTAAGTGAAGATCTACACTGTGGAATATTAGAATAGATGCACTATTGCCTTGATCCTTCTTGCTGTTTTGTGTGGGTTGAGTTAAAGTTTGCTCAGATTTTGATGCTCACTTAATATATTAATTTGTAAATTTGAGGTCTAAGATTGCTCGTCTTTTTTTGCTATACTGCAGGCTGTTGTTTACTTGCTTTGGTGTTCAACAGTAACCATGCAAGTATAATTAATGCATTGATTAATCATTTCAGTGTAAATTATTTATATTCCAAATTAAGTGGCTTCAAAAATAACTGAGAACCATTTTCAATTATTTTTTTTCATTCCTCTTACCAGAGCCTGAGCTGTGGCAGCCCTGCCTACCCTATAAATCCATCAAGCACCAACTTTCTCCAGTCCAGTTCCTAGCAGAGAAGTCAAACATCCCTAATATACACAGCAATAACATCCAGATACAAAATTTACATGTTATGAAAGTTTAGTCCCATTGTGATGTCTCTGAAGGATAAGACCTTAGGATAACATGAGTAGGATAGAAAGTTTTCTTCTGTTTTTAATTCCCAATTTGGAAGAAGCACATGTATAAAGCCTGTCACCTTAGGATGTTAGCAACTTCCAAAAGGTCTGAAGGCTCAATAAAAATGTTCCCCTGCAGATTGCAGAGTATTTGGGCATTCAGCATTACAGGCCAGAGCCAATTAGGTAACACTTTCACCTGAAGATAGTCTCTCCAAAGGGATCTCTGAAGCCTTTTCAGATTCTCCTGGAACACTCTGCTACTACAACTGATAGTAATGAGCACTTACATAGTGCTTTTTATCAGTAGACCTGTAAGTGCTTTGCAGGGGAAATCAGTAACATGATGTGCACTTTAGCTGGGGAAATTGAGGCACAGAAGAGAGAAGTATCTATTAAAAGAGCTGGGAATAAGACCCACACTTCTTGACTCCCTGCCTTGGGCTATTTTTTTAAAAAAACTTTTTCAGGTAAACAGACTCTAAAGCAGTACTAGATCCATAAAGTCTTCTCAAGCCTCTTGCTTCAGCACTCAGTGTGAGGGATATCAGAATTGGGACATGTGTCATCTCAAGCCTATTTGTCTCGGAATGTTAAGTCTTGATGCATAACAAAGGCAGATGAGCCGGTGGATTCCTTAGAAAACACTGTTCACCCATCAAAATGCTTCTCTACAATAGCATCGAGCAGGTTTTATTTCTGCCAAAATCTCTGCAACCAAATGGACAAAATTTATCAGTAGCTTGGCAGCCAATATGCATTATCCTCGGGTTCCCTGCTAAACTATTAAAATTAATCAGGTGGCAAACTTTCATTATGCCAGTTCTAATAAACAAGAATTTCAGGCTCCTAGCACTGGAAACATCAGTAAATAGAGCAGTGCAGTAAAGTGTCTGAGGAAACTCTCCAAAATCTAGTCAAATCAAATTAGACTGCACATATACCAAACCATTTATTTTTGTATTGAATCTTTCATAGAAAAGTATCACAACTTATTATATGCATTATAATAAAGTGCAAATGCCACCAGCTTGGGGGCGAGAGTTTGATTGTTCCCCTTTGGGCAGTTCTATTAGTGTTGATGGTGTTGTGGGAATCAGCCATCTACAGGTAAAGTATAAGGAAGTCTGGCTTGGGGAACTTGCTTTTCTTGTTAGATAAAGAAGACTAGGTGAGGCTATTTTGCTTAGGAAAAGACTGTTACTTGACAGGAGCTCTCGGAAGAGACAGGAAAATGCAAGAAAAATTAACCTGGCAGCAAGAAGTAGTTCATCCAGGGCATTGTTTAAGAATAATAGAGTTAAGGTGTAGTGGTCACAAGTTTCTCAAGTTAAATAGACCTGGAATGAGGATGGAAGAGCTGAAACTGTGGCAGCTGGGAACTATTAGGTCAAAGAATTTGCAGTACAAGCTACACACAGCATTTTAAGATTAGTGAGCCAGTGAACTACTAGAACTCTTATTAGTTTAGCACCAGTGAATGGAAGGGACAAAGCAGGAAACAAAAAGCTACTAAGAGACCTTGACTAGTGTTTATTTTAAATGTCTATAGAAACTTATTGGAGAAATAAGACTATATTTTCAAAGCAAAAGAAAGAATAGGTTTCAATTTCTAAATGAACATAGGAAGCAAAGCAGCATTTCTGGTTAATGTTTGGACATCTAATTTCATTGGGTGTTTCTGAAATTTCCTCGGGGAACCCTAATCAGGTTTGTGGGATCCCTGGATTTAATCAAAGAGACCAAGAAAGAAAGCAGCTGGAGAAGATGCTCCAAAGCCAAGTTTGGCATAGCCACACTAGGCAGCTTCCTTTGAATGCAACCTGCAAGAAGCTGAGTAGCTACTGTGCTGCCTGGTGCTTAGACAGGGACGTCTGTGAAGTGTTGTGGCATTTTTTTTTCCTGTGTCTGAGTCTGGCAATCCTTTGTCCAAAGGTGGCAGACTGAGAAGCAGTGCATTTGTTTCTGGCATGCCTGTGAGGAAACTCATCTGTGTATGTGCCAGGGAGCCAATATTCACATGGTGGATTCGGGCAGTCCTGGCACTATCTCCAAATCCAAAACAAGAGATCTGCAACACAGGGCTGGAGAGATTTGTTCACTAAACTGGGATTAGGCTCAACAGCTGCAAAGTCTTTGTAGTTGGCACTTGGGGAGTATCATCTTGCTGCAGATGAGAGCTCTCACCTGGCAAATTAATTTCCACTTTTAAATTGATCCACCCTGGAAACTGCCTGATTCTGGCAGTTGCACAGATCCCAGCACTACAAGCAGGTGGATACTGCTGGTTGTACAGAGTGTTTTGGAAATAATGCCAAAACTGCTTGTTATTTAATGACTGATGCATTAGTTAGGATGCATTTTTTCTGTTTCTCTTGGTGCATGTATGTTTGTGATTATGCTTTTCCCATGATTGTTGATGGAAGGTGGCAATTATATTGGTCATCTCTGCTGTCACCCCCTGTTTTGAATCTGCCCAGGGTAAATGCTCTTCCTGGGATTCTGTGCAGTCTGTTTCTGGGAGCAGCAAATGGATACCCAGCAGTGCAGGACCTTCTCCAAAACAAGCTGTGAATTTAATGAAATCACTCACAAAGAGCAAGAAATTGGTAGTATTTTGTGCATAGAACTGGTAGTCAGGAGTTTCAGAAATGTAGTCTAAAGAATTTTATGTTGAAATTTTGGGTAAGTCTCCCTATTCCCCCTCTTTTTTTTTTTTTATAAAAACTAAAAAAGTCTAAAGGTACACTCCAGTGTTAGGATTAGCAGCTTGGTGTAGTGCTCTGCATCTCAGCAGGCAAATAATCAAGATCTATCCCCCTTCTTCAGCTTTTTTGCTAACTAAGGTAAATAATTGAACTCATAAATTGAACAGAGAGGGCCATGCAAGAACTCTTATACCTAGTTTATTATTGACAACTATTTTTAAGTCTAGGCATGATGGAAATTTCCATGTTTATAGGGTTCATACCAGGGGTTTATATTCTGTAACATTCCCAAATCCTTGCTTGTTATGCATAGAGGTGATGAGGGAACCTTTGGGTTTAATGTAATGCTGCCCACATTGTTTGCCCATTGTATTCCAGATATGATTGTTTCACAGTTCAATTATCTTCTGATGTCTCTTGAATCTATTACATGGAAACAGAAGATGGAAGATAAAAGCAGAGGGATTATGATATGGATGAACCCTATAGGGCTTCCTACAACTTTTTATGGCTTAACTCATGGAGGGGGTTGAGTGCAGTTTTGTTTTGTTTTTTGTTTTGTTTGGGTTTTTCGGGGGGTTTGTGGTGTTGGATTTTTCCCCCTCTAAATACAGACTAGATCTTTTGTGTTAGTTGTAAATGAGATTGACAGATGGGATGAAGAATGAGCAAGTCATAAAGTGACAAGTTAGGTGTTAATGATTTTTTATTGTATTGAACATGAAACAAATTGAGTGGCTCTCATTAAAAGAGGACTGGCTTTTAGTTTGCAAATCTGTGTGGCAGAAAAGATTGAACTTCATCTTGCACAATTGACTGAACCCATCAACAACACAAGAAGACCACCAGCTTGTATAAATGGATTGGGAGGGAATGTGTGTGTGTGTGTGTGTGTATATAAAAAACCCATCATTTTCCTGGTCATTTTACACCCAAGACTCTTGTCAGAAAGTTTTGTAAACTTGCCTTGTGGGGCAGATAAAGGAAGAAGTACCCCATAAAATTTTTATGAGCCCTAGAGAACATTCTCCTCAGGGGCTATAAAATGGAATCCAGAGAGTTGTGAGTGGCTTCGGGGAGAGGGAAAATATTTGAGTTTCCCCTTGAACTGAAATGGATTTTTTAGCTGATACTGGAGAGCTTGTATCCAAAAGCATATCACTGTCAGTTGTGTATGAAGAGGGAGGGTTTGTGGTTGTTTTAACTATATATATTTTTCTAGTGCTGCAATGAAAAAAAAATAGTAGAGAAATATGATGTGTGTGGGATTCAATATTAAGCTGTTCAGGCACTGCAATTTCAGACATTGATTTAATCAGACTGAATATGCTGGTCTGAAATGAAATAATAAATACATGGTTTCTAAGAAGGAGATGTAGGTAGAATGAAAGCTGAGTCATTTTCTGGGAACACCTTTTTTTTTTTTTAAATGTGACTTTTATTTTTTCTGATCTATGAGGTGCTATAACCATCAGAGCCACCTTGACAAGCAGGCTTTCCATTAGATCAAACCATATGAACTTGGTCCTCCTGTGTAAGGAAATACTCATTTGGTTGGCTGCCAGTTGGCAGGTCTTGAATTAATAAGTCTCTGTCTTCTGTGATAGTGTCACTTGTGCTGCATAGAGTCTTGAGCAGAACATCAGTCTAGGCAATGAAATAAAATTTGCCTGCAGAAAAAGCAGGCGATACTTGAGAACTGAATCAATACAGACACACATTCAACCCTGGGCAACAGTCTTGTCATATCTTGTAAGTTAAGCAACATGAGGTCTGCGTGAGAGGTTGGGAGAGAAAACTGGTGGAGAAGTAAGCAAGGCAGATCATTCAGATTTAAACTGTTGTGCCCAATAGAATGATCTCATGTTAACTACCAGCTCTTAGGTGCAGGATTACACTACAGTCCCTTCAGCTGTTTGACTGTGGCATAGCTGCAGACCAGGAAGATAATTTTATGTTTGAATACTGAATTGAGAGTTGGGAGAAATAAATTTGATTCATGGCTTTACCAGAGGCTTCTTGTGTGAGTAGGCAGCTCTGTGTGTCACTTGCGTACTGTGAGCCTCAGCTGTGCAGGGCATGTTAACATTTGTGCTGCTCAGCTGGAAAAGTTGTAGTATCCTGAAATGCAAGTTTACTATTATTTTACCTCTTTGTGTTGGAATCACAATGTGATCATAACGTGGTCCAAATATACTGGCAACAAAAAAAAAGGGAGAATAAACTCTCTATTCCCCGTGTTAGACATTGTTTGAAGGGCTTCTCTAAACCACAAAGTTTGTCTGAGTAGCAGAAAAGATGTGAATAAACCCACATAAACCAGTATAGCTTCATGAGGTTTCTCTGATGCAAGATTAGAAGCAACTTCTTTTTGTTTGTATTTTTTAGTTTGTTTTCAACAACTACAATTTTTGGTAGGATTGCTGTCAATGAAATATTTTAATATAGTATGATTTAACTCTATAAACCCAAGTGTAGAGAGTATTCTCTTAATCTCCTCAGTTTCAATGTGTTGTGCATTTGGTTCCTGTTTATATACATATATACATATATACATATATAATTTCAGAGCTGGCTCTTATTCACCTGTAAATAAAATGATTCAATCAAATATACTCTGTAAAGAACATGGCACATGCTCTACAAATATATGGCCAGTTGTTACAGGGGGCTTTTGTGGCACATGAGAGGATGACAAGATTAATCTCTCCCTTATACTAGGAATTTGGGGATGGAATAGGGAGAATGGCAAGAAGAAGGAGGTACCGAAATGGCTCCCAGGGAAGAGAGGGGAAGGATGTATGCTCCAAAGATGTAGAATGAACTTCATTAAAGAGTTATTCCAGTTAAAGATCTCTCCCATAAGCTGTTTCTCCTGCCATGATTGATGTAGAAGCTATTTGCTGAACCCATTCTACAAATCTTCATCTTTATAATCAGTGGTTTGAGCTCCATCTATATTTTAATATACTTATGATTAAAAACATGAATTTAATTAATAGTGAGAAATTACATTCTTACTTTGTTAGTATAAAGACATTATGTTTGACCTAGTTCTGCATATATTAGGTAGGGAGGGGTATAAAGCAGTAGCTGATTTTTAATATATTATTAACTGCTTTTAGGGGGAGACCCATTTGTTCCAGTGATTATTTTCTCATAATTTACATATTCAGTTGCATCTGCTTCTAAACACAATTCACAAACTGACCTTGATTATTTCTAAGCCTATAAGGGATATATTTTAAAAACCAAACACATATGAGTTAAATCAGTACATTAAAAAGCAACATTTTAATTAACTCAGAAATGCTTTCCCTTATTTATTCCCTTATTATTATTACTCTTCCTCTCTTACCTAGCTCTTAAGAGCAGCAGCTTAGGTATTCCCTCTGGAATTCTGTTACTATAGTAACAGAAGTTTTTCATTGAATTTTGAATGGACAAAGCCTCGAGGGCATTGAAAAGTTTTCTGACAGAAATTTAGTGTTTCCAAGAATTAATGGAAGCACCTATTCCAGTGATCTGCTACATGCTGCTCACTGTGGTTTTTAATGCCCGAACAACTTGATTCAGATTTTCAAGGGTTTGTAGAGTAGTGTTACAGATATTGCTGCAATGCTTGTTTAAATTCACAGGGCAAATATATTCAAATAAACCATATGTGCAATTAAGGAGGTTTTATTTCTTTTAGAGATGCAGCTAAAGGACATAATCCCTATGACAGGGAAATTCTCAGCTCCCATTGACTTATGGTGCTTCCAGGTAGCAAAGGTACAGGTGCATTTGACATTAAGACAGCAAAAGAGAGATTGATTCTGGAAGTTGGAATATAAATAATTCTCAAATTCCATCAAGTAGTTGACTCAAGTTATTTAATAAAGCATTAGGGAAGACTTAGGTTTATGACTGTCACATGGGAGGAGATGAGAAGAAAATAGTAGCATCTGTGCAGTTCCACTGGGCAAATTCATGGTATTTCATTAATGAAGCATTGATGAGCAGAAGACCTATTATCATGGCTGCTCTGTGTCTCAAAGCAGTGCATCAGTAGCTTTATGATCAACCCGATCTTAGTCCTACTGTGGTCAGTCGCACTGTAGTTATCACTTTTTTCTTATACTTTGCACATATCAAATACTTTGCGTAATGTTTGCATTTATGCATAATGTTTGTACTTTGCATTAGCATTAAGGGGTTGGGGTGGTTTGACCTTGACTGGATGCCAGGTGCCCACCTGCTTAGAAGACATCTGCCCTAGCACTTCTAGCTACTGAGCGTTGCTATTTTTCCTGGGTTACAAGGATAGATATAAATTACTTTCTAAATTTCATCTGTGATTAAATATATTCTACTTGTTAGTAGCAAAGTATCGTACATACCTGGCTTGTTGGAAGGAATTTCCTCAGCAAGGCCAAGTCTGACTGCATGAGAAGCTGAATTTTAAAGACCTGGGTTTGCAGACCACTGAAGAGCCATCTAACACTAATGAGTTTGTCGTAACCAGCCAAGGGCACAGAGGAAACAAAGACCTCTGGGTGAAAGGTTCAATATTCTCTTACAAAACCTCGGAGGCCTCCAGTCATGTTGATGGATTTCTTTTCATGTTGCTTAGCTATTAACTCTGTATACTAGAGAAGAAAACCTAAGCCATAGGTTAGAGGCAAGAATTTATTTTTTTTAAACCAGGGAAGTTAATTTTTATTAGATTTCTAAATAATAATGGTACTTCTATAGAGCTGTAAAAGAAGTAATCTAAAAATTGTTTAAAAATCATAGCCATTCTAAATTGAGATTATAACCTTGGGGAAAATAACAGGAATTTATTATTATTTTCTTAACTTGTACTGTTTCATAGGAGAATATCAATTCAAATAAAATTTTCAGCTAGATGCAGTGTGCCACAGTACAAAAAAAAAAGAAAATCATTCATTCTCTGTTAATTCGTCAGAGGACATAGAGTACAAAGTATGAATTTTTCCTCCTGAGATTAAAATCTTGTTTAAGAATTAATTCATCTGGGGCTTTATGAGGTGAAATTAAAAAAAATGCAACAACCTCTGAGATTCACTTGGAAAAAAGGAAATGTAAATGCATCTGAGACAGAATTTGGGAAGCATCAATTTAGATGTAAGGATCAATATAATCATCATCTAAGTTTCGCTGCCTATCACAGTATGTTCATTTGTGGCACTTCTTTAATAAGTGGAAGGATTTCTGGCTACATAAAGCAATTGAATAGAAAGGAGAGCACTTTTGTGGGTTAATATCAGGTGTTGTCAGCTTTAGCTGGATCACATTGCAGGACTTAGAGGAGAGAGGCTGATACAAAGTAATGTGCTTTTTCCACAATGTTCAGATAGCAGTGTATATAAAGTGGGAGGTGCTGTTCAGCACCTGCAGTCCAAGTTTCTTATTCTTATGAAAATTATGAGGCATTATGTGAAATAAACATATATATATTTATATAAATATATACACACAAGCCACCCTCTCCTACAGTCCTCAAAGCATACTGAATAAAGGTGATATCTCTTTCTAGAACCTGAGCCTAAAAGGAATAAAATCCTACTGGCACTCTCAGGTAATGGAGTTATTTTTTCAATGTCAGTGATACAGGCAAGTATTTCTCGCATGCTGACAGACCATAATAAAGGTCATAACACTCGCTGTCTCCAAACTCCAGTGACTTGGATGGGAGTTTCAAGTGCACAGTATCGAGCCTAAAGAATTATGGTTTGAGAGAAGCGTGTCTGCTAATAGTAATTTCTGATAAACACCAGGTGAAAAACAACCCTAACACTTCGAGGGGAAGGGAGGAGAAGGAGAGGCAGCAGTGTGCAGTTTGATCATTTCTGCTAATAATACAAATCCTTGCACTGTGTTTTATCCGTGGACTTCTAAAAATAAAGATCTAAGTGCCACTGAATAATTTTAGGCACTGGGAAACGAGTTGATTAATCCAAGTCCTTTGATAGAAAGAGGAGCTAGTTCTCCAGCTTGTAAACTCTTGCATAGCTGTGAGAGAAAGCCTGGGATTTCATTGCTTCCTTGCTCACTTCCACATAATCAGGATAAAACATTTGGTGACAACCTGAACTTTTTTTTAAAAACACACAAAACATGCTTGAAATGATTTTGTTCAACCTAGCAAATAATGTCTATTTTATAGAGGATTCATGAAAATAAACACCATCACAGTCTGACAGCAAAGTTGCTAGAGACACAAAGAAACTAGTTTCTGGTTAAGTTTGGGTGCTCCTGAGAGTGACTCAGGTCGTTGGCTGGAGCACCACTTCTGCAGACAGACTTGTAATGCTTGGTCCCAACATGAGAATGTGCTTTTCCCGAATTAGACAGCTAATTTGCAGGAGCCCTAGGATCCAGAGGATGTTGAAGACTAATTTATTGCATCTCTGTTAGTTTTTTCTAACTGAGAGTGCAATTAAAAGTGTGGTACTCTCTTTAGAAAGTTCTTGTTAACTGTTCTGTTCAGCAATCACATTTTCCATTTTCATGTAGTTGTGACATCCCCTGTCTGAGTATGGCAGTTGCATGAATTAAGGGTAAGTGCTGCTGCTCAGCTGGATTACAGAGAAACTGAAATATGCCCCTCCTGGGTATTATCTGTCATGTTGCTAAATAAAAAAGCAAGATAAAGCTCTGCTTGTTTCTGTAAAAGTCTTGCCCACCATGCTATGAATCCATCTCTGTGAGGGTCTGAATGTACCCTATTCCTGCCAGGGCCCTCTTGGTCCAACACCTCTTGGTGCTACACTGCTGTCTTCTGACACAGGAATTTTGCTGTGTTTCATACATCTGAGATTGCTGAAGTCTTTCAAAGTCTCTTGAAACTCTCTAAGCCAGCCACCTCCAAAAGTGGAAATTATATTTCCAGGCTTCATCTGGGGAGAGGAATGTGCAAAGTGTAATTAATAGACTCTTTACAACTACAGGTGCATGTTCCACTCAGTTGTAAAGCAGGACAAATTCATAATCCAGTTGCTGGAGTGGAACAAAACTCCTCATATAATCAGTAATTCAAATTATGCCCCCAGAGTCACAGTCCTGGCAATTGTGAAGCACTTGGAGGTGAAAATAGAGAAGAAAATATTGTGGTAAGATGTTAATAACCACATCTCTTCAAAAGTTTTGTGACAGTATTTCCTTTCTGTCCTCTTTGTGTCATCTCTAACATACCCTGTATGCTCATGCCTTCTGTGCATTGTTTATTTAATACCTGTCCTCATTTCACTTTTACAACTGAAGTGCCTATTTTAGGCTTCTCAGAATCTTTTCTCCAAGTGGTTTGAGCCATGTTATTTTGCATGCCCTACTTTGAAAACATGTGACTCAAGAATGACTCAGGGTCTTGAAGAGTTAGAGCATGGAAGAATAATAGTCTATTAGGCTTAACAAAAATATTTGCTGCTATCTATATGCTTTAAGATCTATAAGGGTATGCTTTTGGTTTTTAGCTTGTACAGAATGCATGTGCAAGCATCCATTAGCTTTATGTTTTTAAAGAAAAATTCCACCTTCTAGATATTTAGATTTATTTTTTTTTACAACCTCCAACCTCTGTTTTATAAAAGACCTTTATATTAAAGGGCACACAAGACTAAAACAACAGGTAATTTATTTTTTAATCTTCACTCTCTGTTCTGAATATACTTTTACATCTTCTATATCTTTCATCTCCTTCCCCAATTAATACAGGCATGATTTCATGCAGTTCCCTAGTCAGGCACTCAAAATAACATGGGTATTGTCTGGTTTTCGGGGTAGCACTGAGACCTGAACTGTGAGTGACTTTTATGTAAGTGTTGACTAAATTAGTTGACCCCAACTGCCCTGAAGAATGCTTCTGAGGTGCTCAGAAAATATGACAGTGTATGTGACATACATAATGAAAGAGATTTTTGTCTCCTAAATGCTAGGATTCCAGGAAATGAAAATTTCACTGTGACCTGATTAGAAGCCTACTTTCTTATTTAAGGAAGTTGCAAATCAAACAAGCTTTGAAATGAATAAAGAATTTCATACTTTGAAATTTCAGTATGAACTGCTTTCATTTTTCACTGTGCATGATTAATAATAGCTGGTCAGACAGCAGCTCTGCACTCATACTCAGGGACTAAAGGCTAGCTCACAATCTAATTTTTAGCAAGGAGCACAGAGGTATTACTTTGTTTGCAAATCAGCCCCTGAAGAAAAGCTGTAATGAGAGGAGTCACTCTCATCTCATATCTTTCTTTTCTATCTCTCTCAGGAGGAAACAGCAGCAAAAAAGTTGTTTTGCATCCTCTGTGTGCACATGTGTGTGCCTGTGTGTGTCTTCTGCCTGTTGGTCAGAGGATGGAGCAAGGAACTTCAAGCTATTCCCGAGTGGCTCTCAATGTGTTTATCTTGAAAATGTCCATTGGAGATAGATTACTGGTTTTGTTCCCACTTCCCACACAGACTACAGGGTGGTCTATGTAGTGTAGGGTTCTGAAGTGCTACTCGAGCTACCCTGAGTACTGGAGGCACAGTAACCACAGTGATTCAGCCCTCCTTCAGAGAAGCAGGGCATGCTAACCCAGACAGACCTATGCAGTAGTATTGGTGCTTCTTAGCTGTCTCTCATGGCACTGTGCTATGCTGCTTGATTTGCCAAATTCACCCTCTAAGTCTGTGCCAGGATGTGAAATTCAGCTACCTCCCCAGCTCTCTGGCCAGTATGTGGGTCCCAGAGCATCCTCCCAGCTCTTCTGTCTGCTGCTGTCATGCAGCCTGGGAACACTTCTGTGCAGCCAATTTCTTCCTCCCTGCAGGAAAATAGGTCTCAGTTCTTCTGCTTTATCAGAAAAAGTCTTATGTAGTAGCAGTTATGTTGTTGATTTTATGTGTTAGGTTTTATCTTAGTTTAAGTACTTGCATATAGAATTTTGGTGGACTCTAATGGCAGTATCATTTGAATACATGACTTAGAATATTGGTGTAACTTATTGAGGCTCCTCTTGCAAACTTGTCATGCATTTAATTCATAATGGCCTATCATTTTAGAACTGACTAGTCCTTGTACCACAGTTAACTCGACATCTTAAAAGACCTTTCTGTGAAAGCTAAGTTCTCACTCTGTAAATCAGTCTTCTAAAGTGGCTTAAGTTGGACCTTTCTGTACTTTCAAAAATCTCAATTACTATCTTCAGAAGTTTGAGGGTATTTCTACAGATGGGCTCTTCTGAGCTTACTTGGAGAATGCTGTAGAGAGAGCACTATCAAGCTGGAAAAGGAAGCAAAGGAACATATTAAAGCTATTAGCTAGCTTAAAAAAAACCAAAACCAAAATATGAAATAAAACACAAAGTGTTTTATAATACACAGCATAGTTTCTTAGGAGTCACGGTTATTTACTTTATAAAAGATGTCCTTGATGTGGCAAAGAAACTAATGGATTGAGTTACTTATTTTTAGATGGCACCCTATCCTTTTGTAATGTTAAGAGAAATTACTGAGGAAGAGATAGAGGATAAGAAAACAAACCAAAAATGAATCCATTGTATTTAGGGTAGCTTAACATACCACTAGTCTTGCTTTTTGCCATGAGGGTGGGTAATCAAGATATTCTGCTATGCAGAGTGCTTTGTTTTATATGAAAAAAAAAGAGAGAACATTAAACTATTGCTTGAGGTATAAAGGTTTCAAGGCAAGTGACAGGCAAAATCTATGTGTTTGATATTTTTACTTTCATGCCACACTTTCTGTCCTGTGACCAAAAACTTGGACTACGTTTTACACACCATTATGCAGCAACGTAAGAGCAGGGTCTGCTTGTTTTGAAATCTTGTCTATCCCCTCTGCATTTTTTATTCCTTTTATGTACTGCTCTGGGACATAAAAAAAGACCATATTCCCTTTATAGTTGTGTAAATACTGAAGGTTAAATTGTACAAATGGTCTGTGTCTAAATACTTGATGTCAAATCTATGCAGCTTACAGAGGAAGATGCTCTAAAGGACCAAATAAATCTTAGTGTGCGTGTGTATTGATGTAGATGTAGTCTGTTCTTACATGCTGGGTATGTACAGGATCTGCCAGCCAGCAGACACTGCTGTCCAGCTAGTGTGTGTCTATTGACTTCAGGAGGTCATGGGGTTGAAAGCAGCAAAGCAGAAGGGCAATGCACAAGTGGCTATGGGACATTCAAGAAAATCCACTGACCCTGTCCTGACTTCAGTGAGTGAGAAATTTCTGCTTTCTCTAGTAAGGAGCTAATTTTGCGAAATGACGAGGAATCAAGATCCATGGAAATTTGACTTTCTCATCAATGCACTTTGTTCATAGTTTGAAAACTTGTTTTCAGAAAACATCTTTCATTATGTGGTGGGAGAGAGCAGTTATATTGCAGCCATTGTCAAGAGTGTGCAGTAATAGCAAAATAAAATGCAGTGGATGTCCAGTCTGGTTGAGAAAGAAATGCAGAGATTTACTGTTATCTGAGTTACAAAAGTGTTCCTTGAAACTTTCTGTCTGTGGAAAGAAAATGGAGAATATGTTCTTTAAGGGTTTTTTTTGGCATTTTTTCTAAAAGAATTGGTGTTGAGTTTAAATGTCAAATTATTTTCAGTGCATAAATATGTAAGAATTCAACCCTTCATGTATTGATGTATTTTGGTATGTAAAATCATTTTAATCCTTCTAGGAGTTGTATATATTTACGTTATGGAAGAGATAAGCTTTTTGTCTGCTTAAATATTCTTATTTTTTAAAACCAATTGCACATGCAAGCATTACAGGAGTTAAATTGCCTTCATTACAGTGGGACTGTGGTTAACAATTCTAATTTATAAGACTAACATTTTCAGTGTTGTGAATAAATTGTGGTTAAAACATAAGTGATTTCAGTTGTTTTACAAAGTAATTTGTATGCTCTTTTTAAAACAAGCAACTTTTTCTTAATTCTAATAACTATGACTAGAATCTGACCTTCTAATGATTTGCTTTACTTGTTTGTGGATTATTGCTAACCTATGACAGTACACAGCAGATGAAATCTACCTACTACAACCATTTATATGTACTTTAGAGAAAGCTGCATTTTATTTTAATTTTAATCATTTCTTTTTACTACGTCATGAGCAAAAGCAGAGCCTCAAATGTATAGCTCTTGGAAACATGCAACAGCAAAGTTCCCAGCTCCAGCAGGAGCTCCTGAAGGGATTCCTTTTGATCTCATTCAGAACTAGGTTAAGGGTGTGTACATGCATTTAGAGCTCTTGGAAATCTTCTGATGCTCAAAATTCAAATGTAAGTAATTAGCAAATAAATCCATTCTCTCCTCAGGTAAAATACATGCTGTCCTTATCCTATAATTCAGGATTTGGCCTGTCCTTTCAACTTTTAAACCAGAATCAAATTGCCCTGATTGTGAGCAGCAGTTTGCTACAGGACTGCAACTGTAAACTTTGGTATTTTTTTGTACTTCAGTGTTGTTGATTCATCTTATTTAAATGAGCCCAAGAATTCAGATTGGAATATTAAAAACAACAAAGGCATTTCAGTATCTGATAACATCAGGCAGCAAAAGGTTTTCAAATCTTGGTACAAGAGGCATCCTTATTGCTCTTCAATTCAGCCTGTTTCTACAACAATGCAGTCAGATTTTGGTACTGTCATTTGAAAAATAATAAAAAGAAAGGCTGAAAAAAATATTTTACTTAGTTTTGAAAGCAGGGATGAATATAAAGACAGATGTGGAATTAATTCAGTGCTCTGGATAAAGTTTCATGGGGACCTTCTCCTTTCCTCTTTGAAACAATGAGGATTCAAGCACATTATTCTGTTTCATACGTGAGTTTAGCATGACACAAAATCCAACCAAAAAACCACAGCGCATCTATGATTTATTTAGCTGAGATCAAAGACATACAGCTGCAAAGAATCTAATTAAACTTTGATGATGCAGCAGGCAGGCTACATCTATTATTTAATTTGGAGGTTGTGATCTTATACAAAATTAGCTTCCAGATTTTGCTTACACTCTTGGGCTGCAAATATACTTGTACTCAATCATTTTGATATGAAGTTGAATCACCATAATTTCACAACAGATCCTTAGATGTTTTATGTGGAATTTCTTGTCAGGAAAGCAGCTAATAAGTGCCAGCTTTGGACCAGCACAGATCCGTTTCTGACCATATTGTCTGCTTAGAATTAGCACAGTTCCATTAGTTTTGCTGGAAGGAGAGAGACTACTATATTTTGAAAATGTGACTGAGTACTGAGACATGTTCTGGGTGGACACAGACACAGCTTTTGATCTCAACTACTTAATGAGTTTCTGAAATAAGCTTTAGAAAATTATTTAAAAAAATGTGAATTAGATTTCTGAATAATTCTGAACAATTCTGGAGATTGAACAATACAATAGAGATCTGTAAAGTCTGACTCTGATACCTGGGGAGCCAGCTCTATGGAATGGGACCATCCACACTCCCTATACCTTTAACTCCAGATCAAACATGTGCTAATTGTTTCCCCTCTCTCTACTGTGCTTTTTGCCCATCTTCAGAATTATTCTAGTTTTCAAGAGTGGAATTTTACCTGAAGTTATAGACTGGTTTAGTTCTGTCTATTTGTTCCACTCATGATTTAAGTTAAATTCTTTTATAGTATAAAGAAGCAGGACTCACATGGCTAGGCACTGCCTTTACTGTAGAAATAGCCATCATTAGCTGTGAGAAGAGTAGCTACTGCTTCTTAACAGAAATTGATGTCTGACTATGAGAGTATTCCTGGTCTGCTCATTTGTGCAGCTTCATAGAAACTGGAAAATGCTGCTATATAAACAAACTCTGCATCTTTCTGAGCATGAAAATGGGAAAAAAAAAGACTCTTGAATGTTCTATTTTAAAATGTAGATTTCTACTGATTCTTCTCTAGCCAGGATAGTGATGTTGGTGACTACAGAGAAAGAGTAGCAGTACTCTTGGCTCTGTGGTTCAGGAAGGAGAAAGAAAGTAGGCTGAGAAATATTGATCTCACTTTCTTTAATGCCTTTACTGTTTGGTTTGGGACTTTGTTGTAAAATACAGATGATGTACACTGCCAGAATCCAACAGGTTTACTTGAGATTTGATGCCTTTGCTGAGTGCATCAAGGGAGTCTAGAGAGAATGGCCGTCCTTAATTATGTGCTGAGATACTCCTCCATATATGTCTTTTTTTTTTTTTTTTTTTTTTTTTTTTATGACCGTGGAATGTATTGGCACTTCTCTTTTTGAAGATACTCAGTGGTCTAATTCTGGCTTTCTTCAAGTATAAAAAAACCCAACCAAATCAAACCTGGATGTTATGGTGTCTTTTTATAAATAAGGTAGAAAGCTTTTAATGCTGCTGGGTTTTTTTATTTCACTGAAGAGAATTTACCCATAATATGTCACAGACAGATTAAAAGAAGGTTAATTAATTGTATCAAAAAAAACAACCACCTTCCGATTTGCCTGCTTTGGTGTAAGTTTGGAATTGGATATGCTTGGAAGGCCATTGACTTCTCTGTGTTAATGGTGTCAAACTAGAGTAGAAGGCAGAAATATACTTCGCATGGAACTATAAAAGGTGTTTTTAAGGAGGATTTTGCTTATTTGGCAGACTGACTATTTCCAAGTGTGTCTTCTACTGGTGAAATATGCAAATGATTGAAATGAGAGATTTTAATAATGCAGAGTGGGCATAAGATGTTACATATTTTTGATTACTGTTTTGTCTATTGAGTTTTGTGGTGTTTATTTTTTTTTTTTAATAGTAAGCTTAAACAAAGAAAAAACCCAACAAATTTCTGTTAATGAAAGGAAGAAAAATGTGGTCCAAATCTTTAGGGAGGTATAACAGTTAATTGGATTTCAAGTATTGTAGCTACATTCTCAATAACGTTCCATTTCTTTACAGGATTGCAGTTGTTTAGTTCCATTACCCTTAATGTACAGGGTCAGCTATTAAATTATACTGCATTAGTCTATTGGTTTCTTTTGCCTCATTCTTTCTCTTTTTCCTACATGGCTTCTCTCATAGCAGTGACCTGCCTTGGCAGAGGTCACTTGTCAGAGCCACGAGAGAGAGCTGCTGCTGGAACTGACAGTCCTCTTCCTAATGATTCCTGTCTTCCTTCCGAACCTCTTGTGTGTCACTGAGAAGTTAAAGCTCTCTCTGTGACTCTGAAAACAATGAACCAAAGCTACTGTTTGCTTGTTAAAATCAGTGTTTATCAATAAACCAAGTCTTTCCACTGCAAAAAAATACATGAAGAACTTCACTATAACTTCTGAAAACGATTCAACAGACTGGTAGGGTTTGTTTAAACATTAATAAAATTAATTATGTGTGTTGCTGGGATAAATTATATTCCATGGGAAGAGTTTTCAGTGTTGGAAAGGGGAGGCTCTTTAGCAGGGTAAAATAGTTTGTTAGGCTCTTATTTGCAGAGGCAAATCTCCTTTCTCATTGACTGTAATTTCAGCATGCCAGTTATTGCTGTTTGTGTCTAGAAAATCAACTGATAATGTGAATTTAGCTTAAAAACAGAGTTGCTAAATATAGGTGGAGTTAGGTGACAAAATGTATGTGCCTAGTAAGGCACCCCACAGAATGAGATCTGTTAAAAGCACTGTCGTCCTTTCTTTGAAGCCTGTTGGCATTTGATTTTCATTGGTTTGGGTAGAAAAATACCAGGTACTTTGCCAAATCCAGTTTTTGACACATATTTAAAATACGGTGTGTTCACTTAGTTTGAACTGTTAATTTATTTTTTTTTTTAATAAGCCCTTTTCACAAGGAAAAACTAGAGTGATAGATTAGAAAGATGTCAGCCATTACATTTATATTACTTAATTACAGAACAAGGTGATAACACATATAGCAGGTTTTTTCCACTCAATTCTACCCTGAAATTTTCACATCTTTAAAAAAATAAAATTATTCCACCAATATGACTGAGAGTAGACACAGGTAGCAATGAGAAGTTGTTACAAAAGCACTATAGAAGTGCCAATCTCTAGAGACAACATTTAGTTTACCCTGAGTTTTAAAAATGTGTCAGCGTTGTTTTGCTTTCAAAGAAACATACAATGCTTCAGTGAACCTGACATCTTTTGGAGCTGACCCTATTAATTATTTTTGACTTACTGTGTACTATACATCCACAGGGATTTGCAGAGGATCAAGTACACTATTGTCAAGGGCTTTTATTTCTCTTTTAAATTTATTTGCGTGTGTTAGAGAGTTTACATGTAAAATGGTCTATTAGTGGATGCTATGTGATAGATAGGCTTAGAGATACAAATGCATCTATCTTAAGGGAAAAACATGCACGGGAGATTAATAAAATGCACTGTAAATTTTGTATCTCTACTGCTCAAAAATTCAGGCAGCATACAGACTACTATGCACAATATCTCATTTTCCTGCAGATCTTCTAAGGACAAGTTCTTCCAGTAGAAGAGTCCAGAATACATTCTTCAGCAGAGATAACCAAATTCTGTTCTCAATTGCACAAATACCAAATTTGAATTCCTATCCTAAATCCCAAAGGTCTGCTCTGCATTAATGCTGGTGTGGCTGAGAGCAGATCCTCTCCCTGGGATACTGGTTGTTCTTTTGAGCCCACTGATAGTAAGGTGATAAAGGGAATGTCATGTTAGTTACAAGGCAGAAAGAAGGGTAATAACAACTGGAGTGAGTAATGAGTTGAGGAGAAAGTAACATAGATGCTGAGAAAATGAATCCTTTCCCTGATTCCTTTTCAGTCATTTGAGGGAGTAAAGATGTGAATGATGGGAAGAAAAAGAGAGGAAGAAAGTAAAACAATAAAAACATGCTTTTTTCCAATGAAAAGTAATTTCCCCATCGCCCACACGTGCATGGGTCTTAAGTACAGAATGTATTTCATGAAGTAAAAGAAAAAAAATGACAGGGCAGAGAACAAACTGGAGTAAGGGGTGTGGAGAGGATTGTGGGCTTGTTGGGTTTGCCTTTTTTGTTGTTGTAATAGAGTAAACCCACAACTTCTTAATAATTTTGCATTTGTCTGAAATTCAGCTGAGGTCTAAGGCCCCATGATAGAGATCATGGTACCCAGCATGGATCAGAGTTTAAAGCCTAGCCAGAGAAGTCTGTCATGGTCCAAAATAGGCCATACCTGCATAGAAGGCTTTGCTATAGATGGTGACAATATTTATTGGAAATTTGGAAGTCACAGTGAATCATCTTCTTATTGTTGGATAGTGTTGACTTCTCTTGCAAGACTGAATTTAAAAGATAGTAAGGGGGCATCATTACCCTGAGTGATCCAATGCTTATTGCTGCTTTTTCTTTTTTTTTCTTTTTTTTTTTCTTTAAATTTAGATTTTATAATTAATTCAATTGACAAGTCATAATGTACCTGTATAACTATTCTCAGTTACCAAGAATGTGGAAGTATAAATGGGAGTGTCAGCGTAAATATGCTGGAACAAGATAGACTCCTAGAGGATTATAGTCTTGCAATATAGGCTATAATTTTATGGTTTGCTCCTTATAGACAGTCTCTAATAAGAATTTTCCTATTTGAATCTGATTCCAGGATTGGATCACTATTGTTTAATCTTTTAATCAAATGGTACTTTGAAAAGTACCATTTCCACCTCTAAGATGATGCAATTTAGCATTTATAAGCAACTGAGTGATATAAGCAAAAGTGTTCTGTTTGCTAGTTGGTACCTGTAGGGTTATCTGACTGTGCAAGAATTTAATCCCATTCTTTGAACAGCAGATATTAATGATAATTGAATTCAACAGGAAAGAAAGCAAGAAATTTTAATGGTGTCTTTAGAACCAGTTGGATGAAACTGAAATGGCAGTGAAGTAAATACGCTGTTCTTGAAACAAATTCTGTGATTTTTGCTCATGCCATGTATTAGGAGAGGAGATGATGGTACAAGGTGATAATCCAGAAGGTAGACTAAGCCACGCTGCCTTCAGAGAGACAATGGATTAGCTGAAGTAAAGATGAGTAAATTATAATCCCCCTGTTTTACATATGTATCTTTTAAATGAGCTCTACAGAGAAGCACGGCATTGTGCTAGTCAGCACAATGTCTTAGTTAACTAAGGCATTGTGCTAGTCAGCACAATGTCTTAGTTAACTAAGCCTTGATAACATCTGCAAGTTGTTGAGTTGAACAGTTTTTAACCAAGACAGAGCTGATGTTGACTGAATATGAAAGAGGGAAGAGTTGCAAAGCAGTGGCAAAGCTGGATTATTTGATTGCCTGTGTTCTCTTGCCTCATTTTTTTTGCCAAGCTCCTAAGTGTCACCAAAAAAAATTTCACTTGAAAAATGATCATAAAATAAATTAGAGAATAGAGACATCTGAAGGGGTGTGTTTGAAGTATTTAAATTAGTTGATGGATCTTTGAATCTATGTGAATCTATACTGCAGTGACTCAGAAGACATAAACTATAAAGAACATGGTGGATATCATTATAAATCAACTTCCCACCTAAAAAGCCATCTCAGCTAGATTATAAATTCCTTTTAAACTTCCATATACTTGAGGCTTTTTCTCTGGCACTTGTCATAAATGTTGATTCTTTCTAAACCAAGAATGAAATATTAGCAAAAAGTGGTCATTAATACTGTGTGAATTGTTGTTTTGTTTGAAGTGCAGTACCTTATTTTAAATGAAATTAGGTTGGCTGAAAAACTATACATTTATTTTTTCCTTTGCATTTTCCTGTTGGAATAAAACACACACACACACAGCCCTTATTTTATATCTGATGCTTCCGTTTGAAATGTTATTTTGGGGGGGATTTATTTAATGCTTTAATAGGATAAATTTGAAAATTTTCATAAAGAAAGCAAACTGTGGTGTTTCATTTTAAAAACATACTTAACAAATTGTTCATCTGAGTTTCAAAAAACCCAAAAAAACTTTAGAAGAGTCTTAAAAACATGTGTTTTTCAACTGAAGGCACAAAATAGTGTCAGACCCTGAACCTTCAAAGACTTGTGTGCATGATCTTTCAGTTTAGAAAGCCCTGCTTTCTGATAATGAAATTTTTGTGGGTTTTTTTCTCACTTTTTTAGAGTGGGTCTAGTTGCACCAGAATAATGAAACATTTAGCATCATGTTGTATGTGGGTTAACAGAAGTCAATGATTCTGTGTTCATCCCAGCTTCCTGAAGGACAAGTGTCCTTCTAGACACAGCAGCATAACTAGAAAGGGGTGAGGGGAAGGACTTGTAGCCTTATACTTTGTGAAAAGGAGCAAACCAGACCACCCGAAAATTCATCCTGTCTTCCTCTTTAAGTATGACTGCTTGGGGATGGACTGTGTCTTCAAGCAGGACCAGCTGGCCTGTGGTGGTTTCCATCACTTGACAGGCCTGTGGCTGGACAGCTCTGCTGCTCTCCACGAAGCTCTGCCCCTAGAGTTTCTGCAATAAGTTCTCATGACATCTGCTAAGCCCAGTGCCTTGAACACAGAAGAATTAAGAGATGCAAACAGTAGGCAATTTTTAAAAGGGAGAGAAATCTGCCTCGTTTCATTCTGTTGCAAATTTCCTACTTTAAGTCAGATAAATATCACACAATTAATAATCACCACTAATGAATATGATTGCTCAATTATTTGATTTAATTGATTTTTGGCTACTTAATTTAATTTGCCTGCTTCACAGTATTCGATAAGAAGATGCACATTGAGCCACATAAAAGTAGCAGCACTGTAGTTATACTACAGCCTCATCAGAGGCTAGATCTGTTCTTTGCTCACTGACAGGGTAATTTTTTTTGCTGTCAACAGTTGCTAAAGTGTTTAATGTTATTGATTCTTTATTCATCCATTTTTATTATTTATACACTTTATGTTAATCTCCAATGAGAGTTTACTACTTACAAGGCAGTATCATGTCACCTCTTTTCTCTGTGATGAGTTTATTCATTCTGATACAGATAAAACCATCTCCACCTGCATGTTAAAAATTATTATGTAGATTTTTCTCAACTGTGTTTAGGGAATAAATGTCACCAAGCCAGATAAAAGTTGATAGAAGACATGCAGACACCACCACTCCTCCCACATATTCAAGCCAGGTGAACTCTGCTTAAGCCAGGAAGCTCTAGACAAAATGTATGTTGTTGACCTTTTCTATAAATGGCTGTTGCCTGAGGTAGTTTTTGTTGCAGTACAGGATCCCAGAGCCTTACAAAGGCTTGCACAGAGCCTTTAAGCTAATAGAAGTACTCATTTTTAGAAATTCTAAGTAATATGTGAATTTTAATGTTTCAATGTTTTCAAAACTTTAAATAAGTTGTGGACAGACTGTGGAACCCTGATGAAAAAGAACCACTGCATTTTGATGTTGAATTAGCCTTCATATATTTGAATCTTAACTCTAAGCTATAAATCATCTTATTTCTAGAGGAAAAGGAGAGTGGCTCTGTATTACAGAATGGGTTTAGAAATATCACTGACTATAATAGTAAAAAAAAAAAATCTAAACTTGCAGCAAATGGAAGGAGATAATTCATTGGAAGAAAGTATAGAAATATCTTGTCTATGTCATGGTTTAGTAAATTCTCAAAGCAAGGCAACTGAATTCGGTGGATATCAAAATAACCAGCAATTATTTACAATTTTCATTGTGCTTTTTATTGAAAATCTATTTAAGGCTGCTTTTTGGAGTATATTTCTTGCCCATGCTTTCTTTTACACTGGATGCACACATTAAAGGTTAGCAGTTAAAGCTTCAAAAAAATAATTTAGTTCAAAACTTTTGTGAAAAATATTAAAAGCACCTAAGTAATTAGAAGTCATTTCTAGACACCATTCATCTATTTCAGTCCTTGTTGTCCCACACAATTCTGCTGACTTTGTTATTTTAGAATCATTGAGGCATAAAATTAATCTTAAAAGCAAATCATAAGCTTAGAAAGTGGTGAATCTCCTATACATGGCAGTATGACAATCTTCAGATTAGACCCTGCGAATACTGGGCTTTATTTTTCTTGACTTCATTTTGGTCATGTTTATACCCTTGGATGGTATATCATGGCCAGTTCTTGCACCTGAATGGAGGCTGTCCTTGGCTTATGAAAAACAGATGCTAGACAGCTGCAGGATTTGTATTTGTTGGGCCATTGTCCTCACATACAGACACCCAAAAATCAAGCAAATGCCCAGTCATCAATGTATACAGAGACACTCGGAGAGAAGAGTTGCCCCCAGCAGTAGGGAAAACCTGACAGTGTTTACAACTTCAGGGTGTACCTGGGACCTAAAGACAACCTAAAAATGCTTTTTTTATTACCCCGGAAAAAGAATCATTTCAATGAATATGTAAAATGCAAACACCGTGACATCTGCAAGCAGAAGCCAAGCTAGTTTCTCAAATTAGTTTAGACTTCACACACTCCACCCCCACCTTCTGTTTAACAAATGTATGCATAGATGATAGAAAAAAATAAAGTCTACAGGATTAAAAAAAACCAACAACAAAACCATGGGAATGAACTAATTTGCCTGTCAATCAAGTAGTTATAAAACAAGCCAAGCATACACTGAAGGTGAATGTTAATGACTAAGGAGGCAGACAGATGGCCTGACTTTTCTTTAGGTGGTTCATCATAGTTGATCATTCACGGAAAATTGTCTTTGATAAATGGATGCAATGTTAAAAAGATATTCAGGCAACATATGGGTCACCTTTACATTGTGGTCAATCAAAATACATCTGACACATTTCTGCCACTTTGTGATTGGTTGCAAGTATGGGGGTTTTTTTTGTTGTTTTATCAGAGGTTATCAGTATTAAACTCCATGTTTGTTTCCTGAACTTAAAAGTAGATGTGTCATTCCACAGAAACCAGAATTTGTATTGAAGTCTCATGTTCATAATGATGACATTTTCTTACTAAAATAATAGCTGGTACTTCAGGATCAGAGCTGCAGGCATTGTTACCCTAAGGGAAGCTCAGTGTATTGTGGCTTTTTCAGGAAATACTTTAGTGCCACAGAGTACTCAGACAGCCACACTCCTGTTTTCTAGGAGCAACTAGAACTTTTTCAACTAGCAACTTTTTTTTCTTTTTTCTTTTTTTTTTTTTTTCTATATTGAGTAGTGATTAGGAAAGAGATATGCATAACTAACCACGAGGAGCTGAAAATCAGCTGGCTAGACACCAGCTGCTACTACTGATACAGCAAAGACTTTGCTCTGCAGACAGAAATATAATAGTATATTGGAAGAGAGGACAGCTTGTCCCATGACATCTTCCCCTTCCTCCTCTCAACCTTGCGTGCCACAGATGTAACGTGTGGCTGAGTTCCAGCTGTGGGTTTGGGAAGCAGTCACTCCGTTGCACCACTTTTCTCCACACAAATTTACCAGTGGAGAAGCTAAGTGACCCACTTGGAAGAAGTTTTTTTCTCTGCAGTGAGACACAAGTCCCCCAGTTACTGCATCAGGCTTCCAGCAGACCAGTACATACATAAGTTCTGTCTGTTTTGTTAGTAGCAAGATGCAGGAGAAACAATTTGTGTGCACAATTTGTATTTATGCAGTGGGAAGCAGTCAGCTTTTCAATAAACTCCTATCACCACATCCTTATGTCTATTCTCTACTTGATGTTAAAAAAAAAAAAAGAAAAATCCAACTCTGTTGACCCCAATTTTGCAGTGTCATAATTCTGTATGTCTTCAGCAGATGTATGTTATTTACTAGAAATATTTTTAAATTGCTGCTGCATAGTGTATAACTTGTATTAGGCTTTCCATTAATGTGTAATATTGACTCAAGCATACTGTGACTTGAATTCTTCTATCAATTCACCTGTGTAATTGACCAGCGTCTCGTGGGTATAGATGCTGCATTTCAGAGAAGTTGAACTCCTGCAAGCTGGACAGTTAGATAGTTCTGGCCAATTTAATTATGCAAATGGCAGTTCAGTTTCTTAGGAATATATTATCAGCATTACTTCAAAGACTTGCATAGAATTCTGTCCTATCATCTTTTTATAGGTTCTTTTCTTTGTTGCACAAGTGAAAATGAAGTATTACAATACACTGAGAAAATTTGGTGAGAAAATAAATGAGCTAGATACATTTGCAAATGCCTCCTTTCCAGATAGAGGCTGGTAAGCTAGGAGTGATGAGGTAGAAATTTTGTTCTTCCTTCCTCTCCTGTCTTGTGGAAATGTTTTTGTGGAAAACATTTTGTGGAATTTAAATTAAAAGATAATTAGAGGTATTTTATATCGCATCAAAGGATTTAATAGAATGTCCAGGCTGTAGCATTCTAAGATGTATAAACAAATCTATTTTATAAGGAAATTTGATCATAAAACATTTCATTTTGTAGAAATTATTTCTTTATCATTTTAAAGGATTCTGGATTTAGCTGTAAGGGTAAAACTAAAATTTTTTATTCTCTCCAAAAGTAAGTATTGTGAATGTCCTCATCTGCATAAACGTCTTTTCAAAGTAGACTTATTTCTGGGACTGGTTTTTAATTTTTAGACTTTTATTTAATTAGTATGTAATTTCTCTCTGAAAGTGAATTCTTTCAAGTAATTTCTAATTTCTCATAGAAGTGGACATATTTATAACTTCAGGTCTCATTCCCAAGGAGTAATGGTAACCATAATTGTAAGTGCAGGTCAGAGCTTATAACACATCCCAATAGCTTTGAGTGTTAAAAAGTCATAAAATAGCTTCACATTTCCATTTTTATAGTATGAGCAAATCTTTCTACAATGCAGGACAGCTTGTAGGCAATAATCCTGGCTCATGATGTGTCAGAAGCGGACTTCTGAAAGTTTTTAAAGGGCAGGACTACAATGTTAACTCGGGGCAGAGTAAGTTTTCTGCTGTCAAGACATCCAAGGAAATTGTCTTGCCATCAAACATGAGCTGACTGAAGGCTTCTCTCTGTTGTGTTCTGTTTTCATGGTCACCCATTTTTGGCTAACAGGGTTCTGCACTGAAGTAAATCATTAACAGTAATAATAATTTCACATCTCCAAAGCATGAATCATCTAATCTAGAAAACACCTATATTTATGCTCTCCATGGAGGATGCTGTAGTTCGGAGAAGGAAATAATTCCTAAATTTTTAGATCTTTTCTTTGGCTAAGGCTATAAATAAACTAGATTTATTCCTTAACTTTACTTAATTTTTTTTTTTTTTTTTTTTTTTTTTTTTTTTTTTAGTTTAGTTTAGATACAATTACTTGGTTAGCCAGAGGCTTGGTCTATATATCTTAATTTTACTATCAGGTCTGTTTTTTCCATGTGACACCCACTTTTTCAGTTATTTTTTAATAGCAATTTCACAATTTTGGACCATCAGATTAGAGACTAAACCAATGTTTTCTGGGTTCCTTTTCCTATCTTCCACTGACTGCTTCTTTCATTTTGCATTCCTTTGTCTACATATTATGGGACTTTTCAGCACAATGAATCATCTAGGGTACTTAGGCATTTGTTGGCTTTTAATCAGTCACCCCATTTTTATGTATTAGTCTATTTTCTGTCGACAGTGTAGAGCATAAGACCTTCCCCAATGAGCTTGTAATGAAACTGGTAGGAACTGTAGATAATCAATCCTTGTTTGAGAGGTAGTCACTGTCTCAAAGAATTGTTCTAAAAAAAGTAATTATAGCCCAAACTGTGAAACTCTCAAAGGCTTTTATGAACACTCTATTCTCCATGCACATTTCAATTTACAAGGTTCATTTGAAGCAGTGGCCAAAAGGAATAATGCATAACATGGATGACAGACACCCAATACTAAGATTTACACATTCAGTTGATTCCTTATGTCACTATTCAGTGGCACCATCTATTTCTTCATTGTCTAGTTCATTGGTATAATGTTTTTGATTGAAAGACAGTTTGACACTCTTGAGTTTCCCCTGCCTGGGATTCTTTTACTAGGTCATACTCTCTTGTTCAATTTCACACCAATTAGAAGTGCAAAACAGAGAAAAAAGTGCAAAATTTAGCCATCATGACTGCATTGTTCTGCTTTCAGTGTTTCAGATCCAGTAACTTCTGAGAAAAGCTTCCTGGTGGGCTGATCTTTACCATTAAGAACCAGCCTTTGCCATATACATTATATTGAAAAAAATTATCTGCATTGCCTGGCAATTAATCCTCTTAAAGCACTGTTTGGTTATTTGTATGTTAAAACAAGATTTAGAAGCCTAAAGTCTACATATCATTTAAAGTAAACTGCATGTACTGTTTAAAGTAAACCACGTTCAATAGCATTGCTGCCAGCCTTTAAATTGGCAAACATACCCATCCAGTTCCTGTTAAATATCATTAAAAAATTATGCTCAATGAGAAGTATGTACGTTAATACTTTATGATAGCAGCTAGGAGTGCCAGTCTGCAGTCTGAAGGTAATTTGCCAAGACTGTCTAAACACAGACTGCAGTGAAATACCTCTCTAGAAAGGCTTACAGGCTGCAGGGAAAGCAAAGAAAACCCAGACAGACATAGAGAAAGGGAGAACAGAGAGAGGAAAATAGTCAGCATAGAAAGTGATGATCTTAGCACAATAATTGTCTGATGTCTGATTTTGGTGGGTTTAGGACACAAGCAGAAGAGGCCTGAGCTGAGAATTTTTACTTAATTTGTTGCTAATCATCACCAACTCTGCAGGTGGGCCTGCTCTGGTTTGAGGTGCCCCCAGCTCACGGCCCCTTGGGACCATCCCTGCCCAGCCCAGGTCCCTGCTGGAGATTTCCTCCACTCAACTGCCTCCTGCTCTGTGCCCCTTCCACAGAGCCCCTGGTAGTGTGCAGCAAGGCTGGGTTCTAAGGAGATACAGATGGAAAATGGCAGCGACAAGGGGAACTGGCAGGTGTCTAAATATACACTGGGGATTATGAGAGATTCTGAGAGGCTGAGAAAGAAATTACAGTTGATGATGGTAAAAAGTTTCCCAATGGAAAGAATTGTCATAAGGTAACTACTGGATTATTTAAGGCTTTGCCTTCATGCTTTTAAATTGTTTTTGACAGTATTACCTTAAGTAATATTTGCTTGCATTGGCAATGTCTACTTCAAAACATTTTAAAGACAAGAACATACAGTCCAGCAGTGAGCAATTAGTACAGTCATGCCCTGCTGATATTGTGCTCTGGCTCAGCTAATATGTGAGCTGCCATTATAGTGACAGGCTGTATATGTGATAAAATAATCCATCTTTTGACAGTTACCTCATGTAATAGCATGAGGTACATACAGCATTAGGCGTCAAAGGGAGAAAATAACCTGGAATTCAGTAGTAATTACTCTGAAAAATTTAATACTTGAGCTTAGATTTTGCAAAATGAGATTTTCAAGACTTTTTATTTCCACCCTCACTGTATCATTAGATTAATATTGAGGGGTTTTCGATTGATATTCAATTTCAGTCACTCACTACTGGTGATGCTTGGTGGTAAATACTATAAATACCACAACAAGATAATTTAACAGGTGTATTTCACACATTATGTTTAGTGACCAAAGTCAGTTGTAAAACAAAGATAGACCAAGGTGGAAGGAATGAAAATAATGAGAAGGGAAACTGCTTTGTTGTTTTGTTTGTAGTTTTTATTTTTCCTGCTGTGATAAGTGACAAGGATTGGCACTGAGACTGGTGTTCTTGTGGCAAGAACTGGTGTAAGCACAGATCAAGAGATTGTCACTGCCCTACCAAAGTTGCAGATTCAAGTAAGAGGGCAGACAAAGGGTTAGGGACAGAACCTTGTATAGGTGATGAACTGCAATGCAGACAGATTAAATTGTCATTCACTGTCTGGGCAGCAATGGAGTATTTCCACTGCAAACTACAGCCTGGTGCTGAGACACCTGGGCTTTTATGAGCTACATAAAGCATCCAAAACAGACCACACTCACATATGCTTCTCAGAGAGGAAAGCTCATCACTGGTGTTATGATTCAGGATTTATTTTAAGAGAAACTGTAAAAGATACCTTAATTATAGTGATATAGATTAATAGTTACTTAACCAGTGAAGTATGAGACAATTACTTTTTATGGTTTTATCACTTTATGATAATTTTTACATTATTTCAGAAGCATCCACTGGCCTCAAGTGTTCTCAGAGCACCCCTCAAGAGAGGGACTGCACATAGGAGCAGTTAATTGGTCCCTACTTCGAAGACCTTATATAGTTGATATAATATGCCCTAGGTGGGAGGAAGAAAACTGCAGGTTGCACTATGGCCAACAGGTATTCCAGCAGAAATAGTTACATTTCCTGGTTCTGGCACTTGCATATTCTACTTTAATGAATCATTACTCCCTAGTGAGTAAAACAACTTTTCTACAAATAAATTTGTCTCTGCAACCTATTTTTGCTACATATGTTTCAGTTACAGAATTTGAGGTTAGCTATGTATTTGTAAACAGCTTTCTACATGTGGGATTATGTTTTAGGCTGTTTGGCATCATCTGATTCTGCTGCGTGTCTGGATGACTTTTAAAACAGAGTGTGTAATGAATAATATGCTTTATTCAAGTTTTGAAATAAATTATATGGTATGTTAAAATGTATGAAACCTTTGACGTTACTAGTATTTACATACGTGTTCTAGTAGTACTAAATACAAGTGGTGAATTCATGACTTCTAGTCATAAGCAATATGAATGAATCAATCTTCATATCATATAGCCATCCATAGTCCTTAAGATTATTAGGGATTTCTAATATTTATGTTACATTAAAGGAGAAATTATGGAAAGGTTTTCAATGTCAAAGAAAAATACAGGGATATATTGCAGTGTTTTTCAAGTGTACAGCTCTATTGATTTAAACAACCTGTACAAAGAAAGCCTGAGAGAAGTGATACACCAGACCAAGTAACAATTGTATATTTACTCTGAATTGCTCATATTTGCTTCTGAAAATTCATAACCTGAGGTAGAACTGAAGAGTGAAAGAGAAAAACCAAGCATGTAAAATCAATTGATGTGCTGGCCAGCTACCAGAACATCTTTATTTTCAATAACCACCTTCAACCATGTTTTATATCTATTTATCACTGAACTCATTGGGCAGAATAAAAAAGGTGCTAATGTTAATACCTCATGAATATGCACAGAAAATGTTCCCTTTTGGTTAAATATAAACATTTATACTAACCTTTTTGTTCCTTTGTGTTTAATAAGAATGACAGATAGTGGGTGCTATGGGCTAAGACTGTTCATTAACATTGTTCTCTCGGGTATTCTTGACATTTAATTTCAAGATACACGTGAAATGAATGTAGATTCTGTATTTAGTTTTTGCATATGAAGCATTTCTACAAAAAAAAAAAAAAAAGGCAGAAAATGTAGGGCATGTCCTTCGAAATAGGATGCACTTTTTGAAAGCAGACCCTCATGTTTAGGGAGAAATAACATCTGATTTTCAGTGAATCCTCACACATGCTTATTGGCATTGGGAAGAGAAGATGAAAGTTGCAGATTAGTATGCTCACTAAACTGAGTGATTATTTTCCAGAGGAAGCTGAAATAATTTATCTCCATATTCTCTCTTTACTTCCAGTTCCTTCTCCTTCAACTTGTAGCTGAGAGTTGATAAATACACCTTTGTCATGAAAACACAGGAAGAAAAGAACAGTACTGTAATTTTTAAATGTATGGTAGAAATCTAATTAAAAGATAATAGAGTATCAGCACAAGGAGGAAGATGCCATGACTGCTATATCCTGCAATGAAAACCAAGTCTTATCTGTGGTTGCAGTGCTAAGTGGGTTTTCATCTAATGTGCAATCAGAGCACCCTGTGTGAAAAGAGATGCTTGCTGATGATGAAGCATTTGAGAAACAATAGTTCTCAGCAGGTTTAAAAGAAAATCAGGTGAAATCTTCCTCCAGATGCCACTGCTGCTTTATATGCTGTATTCCACTGATAGACTACAATGATGAATCATCTGTCATGTCAGCATATGACACAGTGTATTTGTGATGAGTAATGTCCTGAAAACAAATTTCATTGCACCGCAGTAGAATTTATTCATTTTATACTCCCTTTGGCCTATACATAACCAAGCCCATCAGACATGATTTTGCACAGTGCAGAGGCACTGTATTGATCCTGTGTTAGTGAGATCAATGCTCCCTGGCCTCTGAATTATCTTTGCCAGGTAACATGATGGAGGCTGGAGAGCCAGGTTGAATAGTTCATCACAACCTAAAGATCAAGCTGTGCTGGGGTGGGAAACTTGACTCCAGGGCAGCTGGTTCCCATGATTGCTCTTGATTACAGGGTTTACAAGTAGAGCATGAGGTTAGGGCTGCCTAATTAAGCCTTAAAGTGCAAGTGAGCAAGGAGTTTTTGGTGGCAAGATCCCAGAGACCTGAGGGAGGTCAAGAAAGGATGAAGGGCTAGTGAGAGGTTGAGCAGAGCCTGGGAAGCACACATACCTTGTCAGAAAGAGGTGAATGAAGTACTCTTAGAAGCTTCTGCTTATGGGCAGATTCATTTACATGGACAGCAGGGATACAAGCATTCTGTCTGTGGAGGTTATCTCTCTATAGATGCTGATTTATGTTGTTTCTGTTAATGACTAATCTCTTTGTATTTTGCTAGTCTAACCAGAAATTTGATTGTTTTGCTAAGCTGGTGTGAAGAGCACAGTATTGGAAGGGGCTGGCTTTAGCATTATATAGAGCTGTATTCTGTGTGAGGAAAATGTTTATCATCCCTTTGGTTCAATGAAATAACAAACATGTGCATTAGGGAGTGCCTTGTGGGGGAATGTGGAGAGGCATTTTTAAAGTCCTTTTCTTTTTCTTAAGTGCTTTGATAGAATTGCTCGTAGGCCTGAGCTACCTATTCCTAAACAACAACAGATATTATGCCCTCAGGTCTCCTGGCTGTTCCTGGTAGACTTAGTAGATTGCCTTTGTACCTCACTTAAGACTATACTAGACTGGAATTACAGTATGTGGGTGAGGAAGGTCTCTTTGTCTCTCTGGAGCAGCGAAATCTTGTGTAAAGATTTGTGATAGGCAATAGGAGCTAGGCCTGATTCTTTCAGCTCATTCAGCCCTTCACTAGCAGAGGATTCAGAATTCACAAACCAGGTGCAAGTGAATGTTCATGGTTTGGGGGGAGAAGGGAATTAAAGGAAAAACTGGAGCTGGAGGAGCAAGAAGAAGCCTGAATTTTTCTTTGGTCTCTCTACCCTTTTCCTTCGTGCTGGAGGCTGCTCACAAGGCAGCCCATTTTACTCCCCATAGCTCAAGGCTATGCCTGAAGGCACCTTTTAGTGTTATGCATTTATACTAAGGCTGCACACCTGAGACCAACCACAGCAGTTGAAAAGATTTCACAGAGAAAAAAAATTGTGGTCTAACTGTTACCTAATAATATATATAAAAAAAACAACAAACAAAAACATTCTATGTGGCTATGTTTATAAGGGGACTGTGTCTCTTAAAAACAATAGTGCACTGCTACCCTGGATTAACATGGTCTTTCAAAAGAAATTTTAAAGACAGTAATATGCTGCCATACCCACCCTCCCCCCACCCTTCAACAACCAGGTTGTTTCTACACATATAAATTCACTGAATTTTCTGACATATCTCCTTGTGTGTTTGCTTTGTTTGTTGGTTCCTTGTTTGGTTGGTTGTTTTTTTTTAACTGTGCCTATTTAATAGTACACCTGCTAGTTCAGAGATAGCAGAATACTAAATTCTGTGATGCTCCTTTAGAAGTGCCTAATTTATATTAGCAAAATGATGGTAACAGCATTCAGGTTTAGACAGTCCCTTTGATGGGGAAAACTCAATCAGATTTCTCAAAAGTGCTTTAACAGAATCCTGAGAAGTCCTTTTTGTGTTTCTGCCACTGTTTTGAATGTCTTTAGTTAGCACTGCTTTGTGCTTGTGGTGTCTGGGGTGACTTGGGAGAAAAGCTCCTATGTGATAGTGTTAATTTCTGTGTTGGCTTGTTTTTTTTAGCTACAAGACACATCTACCCACTGAGAAACTTTGTCTTAATATAGCATTTTTATAACTGAGCTGCATTACAAAAATCCTCTTGTATGTGTATGGCTGAGCTCCTGTTCTTTCTCAATGTAGGAAAGGCCAAGGTGCATAGACTTGCAGCTGCACCAAATCAATTGTTAAGATGATGGGAAACAGCAAGGTCAGCTTTGCAGTCCAAACTTAAATTTCAAGGCAATGCTCGCTTGAAATCTAGATTAAGTTTCTTGGAAACTACTTTGCTAATTAAAAGTCTTTGCTTTTGTCCCTAATTAGACATTGTTGCACAATTAGTAAAGGCTGTCTGAGAGGACAGAGACTGTGGTGTCCATGGAACAAAATGATTTCCCAGACTGTTAGGGGGCTTTGGTCAGAGAATCATAATGTTTCTTCTCCGGCTGTGACAGCTTTGCCATTTCCCCTATGCTGTGATGAGCCTTAGTCAGGGCTTTGTGCTCATCTATATGCAGTACTATTTCAGGTAAGAAAATACCAGGTCTCCTTTTTGAGGAGCACATGTAGGTTGTGACTAGTCAAAATCTACCACAGGCAGGCTTTCCTCAGAAAAAGACCATAAACTTGAGAAAGTTAACAATTTGATTGCTCCAGTGTGTGTGTATATAAAGGACTTTTTTCAGCCCTGTATATTGAGGTTGCTAACAGTTTTTCTACACTATTAAATTAATGTTTTCATGTCTGCCTCTGGAATTATGTGAACCTCTTAGCTCTGATGTGGCACCTTTCCCCAGCCTGAAGCTCAGTTTCTTACCATTTGGATGATAAGAGAAAAACAACAGAACAAATCCCTTTATGCAATGCAAATGTTTTCATGCTGTGTCGTAACTCAGGGCTGTTTTGATAGGAGGAAGGTGGTGGTAAGAAAATTGCATTCTTTAACCCAGAGCAAGTTTAATATCACTGCTATTACTAAAGAATTGTGGTTCCTTTCTTTTAGGTGATGCTCGAAGTGCTTCTCAGCTTTACTGTGGTTTTCATAGGGATTTTTGCTGCTAGTGCCCCTGAAAGCAAGGTGAAAACTTAAAAACAGACAAAACCAAACAAAAGAACCCTCAACAAAAACACATAAGGAAAACTGGTTCCCTTTGAAGTCAATAGATAGTCTTTAAAGGACTTGACTGTTCTCTGAAGTGCTGTTAGCAGTAACAAATGGAAATAATATAGTCTCAATGCAGACCTCTTTGCATTATAGCTTAGGCTCACTGTTTTTTTTCTTGTTCTTAAAACAGCAGAAAATCTCAGGTTGTAGCAAGAGCAGGATTACATCATTTAACAACTGAACTAGATTCTGTCTTTGGTATGTCTGACTCCTACCAGGACAGGGTCTGTAGGGCTGCCCAGTTCTAACTGGGATATTACAAAGGTCTTAAAACTTTCCAATTTCCTCCTTGAACTTAAGTATCAGAAGAACAGTGGTGTTCTTTCCTGGTACTTGCTTCAACCCAGCTAGGTTTGTTCCTAGAATTGTGACAGTTGCACTTGGTCATAGGTGAGTTCCCTGAATTCTGGTGGCTTATAAAGTGGTGTAAGAGATTAGAGGTAGATCTTGTAGAGTTTAATGTCAAAAGGGAAAGCTAATAAAAAGAAATGGGTTTCAAGGGAAAGTGTAAATATTCTGGATGCTTTGTGAGCAATGCTGATAGAGAGGAGAGGGAAAATGAGGAGAAAACGTAAGAGAATAATTGGCTACTAATGAATGCAATGTGGTGGTGCAGAACTGTGCATAGGATTAGTGGCAAGAACAGGTTAAAACTTGGCATGGTGAGAAAGAAAATATTTGTGAGGACTTAAAGCCTTTTCAGTCACAGAAATGGCTGTACTCTGTAGTGTAACTCTGCAGCCAAAGAGAAACCCATGAGAGGAAGTGGAGGAAATACCAGAATCCTATTGAAACAGCAGGGGAAGTCCCTGAAGGTGAATATAGTTATACAAACTGAGGATTATCCAGGGCAATGAAGTAAATGAAAGGACCTTGGGATTTGCTGTTACCTCCAAAATGACTAAATCCTTCCTAGCCTTGTTGTAAAGAATCATACATGCTGGATCATAGAGCTCTTGCACTCCTTGAGGCAAGGGACATCTCAAGACCAATGTGTTAACATGTCTGTAGGTTTCTAAAACATTTAAATGGCATGCAGCTTTCCAGATGCCCAAGTAAATGCAAGAATAATGAGAACAGCTATGGTGAATTAATTGTTCTGAAGATTTGTGTTGGAAAGCTGAGCTTAAGACTTTGACAAAAAGTATGTTGTGAAGCTGACTGGACTATTCCCCTCTCCCAGAGATATTCATGATACTGTGATGTTCATTTTAGATTGAATAAGTATTCCATTACTTATATTAAACTCACAAAATTTTGTTCAGTTATTTTTCTCTCAAACACTAAAATGTTGCTCTCTTTTTGGTATTTTTATTTAACCTCTAGTTCTGATGTATATTAAAAAGATCTAGACAAGTTTGTTACAGAAACAGATCTTGTCATGCTTTCAAAGTTGTGCCATTTAAATATTGAAAGCCCAACAAAGTCAATGTGACATTTTTATCATTGACTTCACCTATGTTTTAATATAGCTGTAAATTTGAACAAGAAGTAGGAAGAAATACTGCATAGAATAAAAATAATAGAGAAATGTTTTGACTATAACCCACTAAAGGCCAGTTTAGAGTTCTTACCATCTGCATGAGTTTTGATTTAGGAGGAAACATTTCAAAACTATTTTAAGGGTCATTGCCCCTGCCACTCTTACAGTTTGAAATATTCCCTTGCTCTATGACTATTCTTTATTCCTAAATAAAGTTTTTTTAGTGTTTCATGTAAAATGAGTTGCACAGGCAATTACCTGGTCTGCTCATACAGCCTGTCTATTTATCAGGTTACTAAAAATCTCCCAACAACCTACTTGGATAAAATAATAAAAATACATCTTGGAGAACATTTCATTAGTAGGTCTCAAGCTTTACAAGGACTGGGACATGGGATTGACTTGAATTGCTTGAGTTACGTATATAAGATATATGCATAAGTAATAATATTATACCAAAAATACAAAAGAAAATTAGTGTATGATGGCACAATGATGACACAAGGGTCAGATTCGGAGGCTATTCTATATTTTATTCTTTGCTTCATAATGATGCTTTTAAAAAATGGGTTCAACTGTGTTGCTCTTTAGCTGTTATAACTGTAAGAAGGTGGAAAGTTTGATGTGCTACTGGGACTATATAAATATTTTCCCTTAGCTTGAGAGACTTGTTTGTTGCTGGTACACACTGTTTGTTCTTTTTGTCCCCAAGGCAGATTAATTGGTAACTGCAGTACCTCTGCACTTCCAGGCATGTATCATTGGACTCAAACGTTGATGTAAGAGCAGATTTGTATCTGACAGCCCCCCACCACTGCAAAAAGCTATTGTCAAACCACAGAGTTGGTCACTGCATGATAGAAATCATTGAGCTTTGACTTATCTTTAAAGCTGTTCTGTTGAAATAGCTTTACAGTCGCCAGATTGTTTTGTTTTGCTTTAGTTAAATACATAGTGAAGAGTTCTGTTAGTAAGGTCCAAAAGAAAATCTTTCAGACTAAGGTGACTAACTCAATGTCCTTAACCTGATTCTCTTGCTATAACCAGTGCTTGTCTATTGAGAGCAAAGGGACTGAAAAGAGCTATGGGCTGAAAACCACCAGAGCTAAGTACTGACTTTTATGCAGCCTGCAGTCAGGAATTAATAAATGGGAGAGCAATACAGGTTTCCCATTGCCTGCTTTCATGCTGAAACCTTCAATCAATGAATTCTCAAGAACTCTACAAGTAGTGAAATAATAAAACTTGTATTGTTCCTGTGCCTTCTCATCAAGCCTTTCTAAAACTTCTCACAAGCATTGCAGCAAAGGAAAGCTTTATGGAAAGAAGGTACATGAGTGATGGTGTAGCAGTTTCTGGGACCTCCCTAGCATGAGAAACAATGTGGGGAAAGGCACAAAAATGCTTGTTGGAAGCTACATCAAAGTAGGTGATGGAGGTGGCCGCTGTGAATTTATCAGAGCTTGGTTCTACAGTGCAGTAGGCTGGGTAAGGGTGCGGTTTTATCCCTACTATTCAGCTGAACAACTAAAATGCAGTAATGTGTTCAGGGTGGGATCCTGCACCTGAACACAGCTTCTCTAAACAGCCAATACCTGTTCCATGAAGCTGCCCTTACTCCCTTGCTTGCCACATCTGCAACCCCATAATGAATCAGAGTATTATATCTCCCCTCTGATGTTATTCCAGGAATTCCCTTCAACATTTGATAACCAGCAATGCTCATCGACCTACTCCAGCAGTGCTTTATGTGTTATTTATTGGTCACTGAATGTGTCCTTTGTGGCTCTCTAATTTAATTGGATTTTTTTCAATTTACCTTTGTTTGTCTCTGGTATATTGCAAACATAGTTAATTGCATGTGAAAGTATTCCTTCTAGAATTGCAGTAATGCAAACTGGAATATGATGCCTGTTTTCTGTATCTACTTATCATACAACAGGGTGTTTATAGACTGTGTAGGTTTTTTATTAAGCACTAGCACAGCATTCTGTAGGACGTGGGGATGTGCCATAAACACAAATTGTCTTTATTTAAAGTTTCCTTTTTGAATATAGCCCTTATTGCAATATAATCTGAACTCACTCAGCTTTCTGCCTCTTTTGTTGCTTTCCAGTTATATATCTAAATGCCAGTCTTTGGTACACTGAGTCCAATTCCAATAGCGATTGGTTTGGTGACTGGTTTACTTAAATGATTGTCTGGTTTATTATTGTAGTGTCCCTTATGGCTGATTTTGTTGGTAATATCTTATTGTCAGAAGTATGGTTACCATAGCACTCTTGTCAAGGACTTTTAAATTGCCATCTGTGTTGTGTTGGTTTTAGGAGTTTGCACTGAGCCCTAATCTATGGGTACATCTATGATGCTCTTAAGCATGAGGCTTAGGATGTCCTTGTGACCCAGCGAGAGTCTTTGAGTAATTTGAACTCCATGTCTGAATCTGTTCTGGATTCCTACAAGATCCTGCTGCCATTGTCATTTGTGTGCTGTAGGCCTTTAAGGAGATTTCTCTATGTCATTTTAGACTGGGATGGAGAGCCTGAGTGGGAAAGATATTTGGATATATTTGTTTCCAGATGTCCATATTTGCAGGGGAAAATCTTCAGTGTCTCAGAAGATCATGCTTTCTCTTTTCTTCTATTCTTAGATCTAAGTGTTGTTTTCCCATTTGTACTTTCTCTCCTACAACATAAATTCCTGACAGTCTTTTTGTTTTTGCCTCAATGCTTTTGTTCCATTCACAAGGATAATTCAACGGTGTTCATGATTGCTTTATGATGGTGTTAGGAGAATAGCTATTTTCCCTGTGTGAGATTGGTAGGAGGACTTGAAGGTTGAATTGCAAATGTCTCTTACTGATGTAAGTGTGGACAGTCAAAATTCTTGTGTGATTCTGAACTTAAGTCCTGGGAGCAGACAGTCCAACACAATATTTACTTAGCTTTGGGCCTGTGGATATGAAGCACAACAATTACACATCTGCTACATCTGGATAAGAGTCATTGCTCTCACTTGAGCTTTACTACAAGGTCAGTGCTGATGTGCTGATACGTAGGAACTAGCTCTCTACTATCCAGTTGAAACTAGATAACTTCCAGTTGATTCATGAGCTGTTTTCTTGTAGCTGCAACACCACAGAGACCTGGACTCTGCCAAAACTACCTGGGGAAATAAGTAAATACTCAGGAGGTTAATTCCTGTCAAACCTGGAGCTGGTGCAGATGTATTGCTAGCAGTACTTAAAGACAGTGTAAAGATACCTTAGAGATGTCTGCCTGATACTGCCACACAGCAGTTGTTATATCAGTGAACTGCTACTGGGCAATGGATTTATGATTGTTTGATGATTCCATTCATAGAAAGGACATAAAAGCACCTTTTCATGTCTTGGGGCATAAATGTAGCTCACCTTGAAGCATGTCTGTGATGCTTCTGAGTCCCACCTGCAAAGTTGAGGGTATAATGGAAGTAACGGAGTTTTCTGGCAATGAGAAAAGGTAATTTTACATATAACTGTTCCTCATAAAGGCTGGATAAAATAGAGGGTGAAAGAGGCTGCTGTAAGCACTTGATAGTTTGAGCAAAGCTTTTGCTATTGCAAAGGGAATTGAGGATTTTTTAGTGGTTGGGATGTTAGACTATGACCCTGAACTTCTGGGGAAGGATGTAGATTTTTGACATAAAAATTTCCCAAATGCCTCTAAGAAGCTGTACACAGATACATCTTCATGGAGATTTCAGTCTGTCTTGGTAGGTGTTTCTTTGGCTGAGTATAAGTAATAGTATTTTAGGGAATCTTGAGGATGGGGTTGGGAAATGTTTCTAAAAATACCTGTCTCCTGGTGAGCTGCTTGTTTATATTGATATATGTAGATGTGCAATAGAGACAACAAATGCAAGGCAGGCTTGGCAGCTGGTGCTGGAGGATCAGAATGTGTTCACCTTTTGCCAGAAGGTGCGATTCAAGAGAAAAATATTATGAAATTGCTGTCAAAGTCGGGGGGATCAGGGACTCGTAACGTTTGTCATTCAGCCCTTTTGGTGTTTCTAAATGACAGTCAAGAAAAATGAGGCAAACTGGTGCTTTCCTGACAGAAAGAAAGTCTGATTTCTTCTTCTCTGGAAAAGGGTTAGCAGGACGCTGCTACTCATGTACCACAGGGCATCTGCAGGTGAAGTATGTGTTGATGCTTTCTGAATTTTCAGACTAATTTGATATATAATGAAGAAGCCAGGTTAATTTTTAGATGATTGCTCTTCAACATAGCTGGGAAGGGCTACTGATTAAGCAATTCATTTGAGAAGGATAAAACATGAAAAAAAAAAAAGGGGGGGGGGGATAATCACAGCATCCCAGAGGTGATTGCTCAGATATTTTTTTTTTCTACCAAATCCTCTTAGTATGAATGCCCTTAATCTCACAAGTGGGAAGTTGAGAGTTGTTCACTACTCTGAATGAGATAACTCCTCGTGTGAAGCAGATGGAATATCTGGTTTGGAGATTCCAGGAATTCTCTGAACATAGATGGTGTAAAATAGTTGTATGAGATCTCATACTTGTAAATTTGTAAACCCACTTAATTCTGGTTGGAGTTGCTTCAGGAGGTCAATGTAGCTTGAATAAAACATTTGTAAAAAATGAAGTTTTGGAAACTAGATAATCTACTCTTTGAGGAACTGGAAATAAAACAGGCTTTGGATTTGAGCCCAATAAATAAGTAGGTTTTGTCTGAAAGAGAACTTCAAATATCAGAACTATTAATCTGAAATATTTTTTCCTTAAGAAACGTTTTCTTTGCCTTTTTCACCAGTTTGGTTATAATATAGAGAATTGACTGCTATTAATTGTTGGAAATTTCTTATATGATGTGAGAATATTTCTGCTCTTTCTTCTTAAAACAAAAAACTCATTACCCTTGTTCTAGCCAGATTGGCCTAATACCCAAAACTACAGAAGATCAATCCCAGCTTTGAACTTCTGGATCTCTTGATAGAAGGCCAGACATTTTATCTTGATGGAAGACAAGGTCAACTCTTTTATAAAACTTGGCTCCTATGTAAATGCAACTCTAAGTGGAGGAAAGAATGATTTTTCCTGATTTATGGTGTGACCCGAGTCCTGTAATGTCCTTCAGGTCTGATTTAATGCTGGCACAGTGTCTGAGTTTGACTTCCCAGTTATTGGCCATTCATCAAGAAAATGGATGAATTTGATCTATTGTTTTCTTAGGTGGGCCACTGCTCCAACTACATGCTCCACAAAAGTTCAGAGGGATTCAAGCCAAGAGGAAAGCTTTTCTTTTTTTCCCTTTTTCCTTAGAAGTTTACAATGTGAAGGGCAATAAAAAAAGTTGGAAAAAAATGTCTTCTAATATTGTTATCAACATGGACCAGGCTGAAGATAAGAGATGCTGAGCTACAAACACTTTGATACTTCCATATACATTTAGAGTCATCATTTTGAAGGAATGAACAGAAAGTAGTAAACAAATTACAATTATGAAAAGGCAGGGATTTCAGCAATATCTTCTGCTGTTGTCTGACATGATCTTTGAATAGTATGAAAACTATTGAAATGACACATGTTGATTTCAGTGGTGAAAGAGCTTCAGGAATTGACCAATGATGTGAAGTCATTTCCAACTGTCATCCTTGAATGAATCATTAAAATCCTGATAAATATGCGTTACAAAGAGGAAGCCACTTAGTTGGACACTTAGGTTGGATTGCTTGTGAAATTACCTGCTCACTCTTGCAGGGTTTAATTATAAACATTTAAATGGTTAAGAAGTTCATGCCACTTGAGAGAGGGTAAAGGAGAGTCAGATGCAACCCTTTTGCTACTTGTTGAAATGATGGCTCCTACTCCAGCTGCTGTAATTGGATGCTCATCTGCTGGGATTATTCCAGCCACTGCTATAGGCAGCAAAATAACAAAAGTGAGAAGAGTTCCTACACTAGACAATGGTTAAAATAGACCATAGGTTTGCTGGCTGCTATGCTTCTTTATGAGGCAGGGATGTAACCTGGAAGAGAGTGGGAAACAGGATGAATATAACGTCAATCTCACGAAGGGAAAATCTGCTATATCTGCAATTTAGAGGTTCTTCCTAGTCCCTAACCAAGAAGCCTGCAAAGCTCAGTGCTGACAGACTGCATATGTTTAAGCTACTAAAATGTTTTCACCTCCCACTGGCTTCATATACTTTGACACTGCAAACCCTGTGGTATTGAGCTCTAAGTCAGTTGATAGGTTGTCACAGCTCCCTGAATAGATGGCCAAGTTATAGCTGAATTTTATTAACCTTGCCTAATTTTCACTGTGGATCAAACTCTGCTTCCTTTGCCTGTGTGAATGATCCCACTGGTTCCAGCTCATCTGAGTTACTGGAGTATTGCTCACCTTTGTAATAATAATCTACAAGAATAAATTCATTTATTTTAATGAAATTTTAGAAACCATTCAGTAAGTAAGGGGAGATTTTGAGACAGAGACAGAATTCTCTGTAGCTACAAATGGAAGTTTGTACACTACACTACACTGCCATTTACTTGAATTTTGGAGAAGCTAGAGATGAACTATGATTTTAAACATAAGCTAAATGAAAGCATCAGTTATGCTGTTACAGTCATCTGAAGAAGTGATAAACAGCTGCTTTTATGACTGAATCTAATGCATCCTGGACTTTCTGAGGTGTGAAGGCAAGGGTGACAGACTAGCTCACCTGGACCTGCTTGGCATTGTTATAAATGGCAGGGTGCTTACTAAGACAGATGGTCAGTCTTGCCAGGAATGACAGGGCAGGTAACTGCCTGCAGAATTTCTGCTGCTTGTCACTTTCTCATGGGATCGATGTCAACTTCTGCCAGTTGAGTGTTGTAATGATTGTGACTTGAGACCACCTTAAATGTGGATCATGCTGCCAAAACCAACCTGAGGTATGGCATTTGTCTCCTGGCATTAGTAGATGATCTGTTGTAGTGACTGTTGTGATACTTCTTCAGGAGCCTGGTAAATTTGAGATTAAAAGTTTTAGAGGCCTCGGAGATTTAGGAACTGCACAGTAAAAGACTCAAGGATTAACAGGTTTTGGTTTCTTTAAAGTTATTTGACTTAACCTGAAGCTTGATTACCAGGTTCTTAATTTATGGAAAAAAGCTACATGAGGGACCCCCTCTCAGTTGAGCTGTGCTAAATGGCAACAAGAACATTTTTGCCTGCTCCCTGTAGTAGCATAAACTACCTTTGCATACTGTCCATGAAAATACATAAAATACTGTCTTCTGCTTTAAAACCAGGAAGCTATTAGTGTGGGGGGGGTTTTAATGTGGTTTGACCCCATTGCAAATACACAGAAAGAAAAGCACACTTACTCTCTTTGCTAACACAATTGAGCAGGTATTACCCGCTGAGTCAGAGGTTTACAATCTGTAGTCAAAACTCTGTGATAAGGAACAAGCTGCACACAGATGGCAGAAGTTAATAGTCTGATCTTGTGGTCCGGACACATAAAGGAAATTATCATCCACAGAAAATAGAACAGTTCTGATGGCCCAGAATAGTTCTTTACTGCCCTGTACTTTGTACCCTCATTTATAGAACAGTGTTATCGTTCTGCTGCACTTAGTATTATTTTTAAACTTGCATAAATAATTCCATAAGACTGAGGATAACAGGGGACTGCATTACTAAGACAAGGAGTCTGATTTAATCTCTAAAGGAAGTGATGCCATTCCCATTGATTTCAGCTGCAATTAATGAAACAATGCCATGGTTAAAGCAATACTTGAATCTTATATCAAGAATGATGTTGTCATCTAACATCAATTGGCACCCAGGTACTTTTGTAGCACTAGACAATCGGTTCAATTTCTGCCTGTGTTTGTCTTTTGCTATAAAGTGGTGGATATGCTGAGCACCGGTGTATTCTCATGGTCTTGTTCTTATTCTCTGCCATCAAGAGATTATATTATATGCTATGCGTTTTTCCCTCTTGCCTGGAAATCTTTCTGAAGCCCCCAGTGTGCTACCATAATTCTCTTATTACTTAAACCTGACACTCTATGCTTTCCTAATCAGGGTCCCTAGAATTCAAGGTCAAAGTCAGAGATGCTGTGGAAGTTACATTTTCAGTCTGGTTTCATAAAACTAATGTCATCCTTGTGCCACTAGCCAGTGCATTTTAACTTCAGCACTAGCGGGCTATCTTCATCAAAATGTAGATAAGATGATGTCCACAGGAATTCAGGTTTTGTTAAAAATATGTCAGTGAAGACAGGCTAGTAATTCCATTAACAGCATGAACACCAGTGGTGTAATGTGAGCTCAGCTCTGATCGGTCACGAGAGAATCTCAGTTCATTTTTGGCTATGTATTTACATCTACAGTGGAATTCACACTAGATTACTTCCCCTTAAGCAGCTTTGACAGAAGAGGATATTTTTCATTTACTTGCTTGTTCCTGTAAAAATGTTAGTCATTTTGAATTAGAGAATTGAATGTGTGATTGTTTCAGCTGTTTCTGACTTTTTTTCGTTACTGTAATTATGTTACTTAGAAAACGGTAGTGAAAAATGGGTATTGTTAAAAAAAATAATTGAAGGAATTGAATGGAGTGTTCACATTTAGATTAGGAACAAATAAAACTTTGGGTCTCACAACCAAAAAGCATTAAATTTTTAATTAAATTAGTAATATTTAAGAATAATATTTAAGAGTTGATGGCTGAAGTCCTAAGCAGTGAACCTCTGTCCTAGGTATACCATGAGATTGCCAGCAGTGGAGATTTGAATCTTGAATTTATATTCAAATATAAGCTATTCTCTCTAGACCAACTCTGGGGTGGTAGTATAGAAGGATCTAGGTACAGGCTGCTAAAGACCCAGTTGGATGTAGTATCTAGATATGTTTTTGTCAGTAGACTTCGCTGGTCTTCAGGATATGTGCTGTAAATGGAATAGTATAGATAGCAGGGAAACTAGATAAAAACAGGTAAGAGAAAGAATTAGGAGCTATATTAGACACAAATCTCACATGGTACCTGAAATAGGAGGTTATGGATGGTGACGGGGATAGAGTACAGGGATGAACTGATGAGTGATGCCTAGTGTTACAAATGGCAGTAGAAATTCATTATTTCTGCCTGGTATAGGTGAGGGTTACATTCTCTCATTCCTAAGAGCACACTGAAGACATCTTTCTGACATCAAGCCAGGCTCTGTCCCTTGCTGTAAGGATGCATGTCAGGCAAGGTTAGTACAGATACTGGTCAGTCAAACAGACGTTCTCTGATAAATAACGCTCCTCGCTTTCAGCTTTTTATTGGAAGCATTAACTTCCCTGATACTTGTAATGCAGTGAGACTTGTATTGCTCTTGTTTCAATTTTTATCCTCCTTCTCTCCCTGCAGCTTTATAGAGTAGTTTGTCTTCTAATCTTTTCTTTATTGCTGGAAAATTGTCCATTTTAAACCTTGATTCCACTATCAGCTATGCCAGATCAAATCCAAAGCAGTAAGCATGAGGAGGGACATTCCAATCTGAGCACAGCAGTTGTCAGATCACTGTTGCAGTCTGTCCTTTCTATCAGTAGTGCCAACCAGGACAGAGTTAAGTAATACTTAAGAATGATTTTTATTTTACTGATTTTGTGAATTCTGTTCATTCAGCAGATGATCAGAAAAACTCTGCTGAGCATACCTCACAGTTCTCTGCACTATTGGATTAAAAAATGCCATTACAGGGAGCACCAGCCCAAACAATTATCACAATATTTTAAAAAAGTACAATGTAAAAACTAGCCTGACTTTTTTTTTTTTTGTTGTAAGAAATATTTTGCAACTTAAAATATATTACTTCATTTTGAAAACCTGTGTTAGCCATGAAATCACAAGATAACTTGAGTAGTTGCAGGGAAAAAATCAAATTAAGTTTTGCTCTTCTTCTAAATTATGAAAATTTGACTTTTTTTTTTTTTTAATGTAAATTCCTAAACATATGAACCTGTGCCTCTACTTGGCTTGGCAATGCAATTTGTAGGTCAACTTGAATAATTGCATTTGCTTACACAGATGTAAAATTAGTATAAATCTGCCTTTTGCAGACCTCTAGGAATTAAGCATCTGATCAATAAACAGATACTATTTAAACTTCCAAATGATGTAACATACAAGCTTTGTTAAAATTAAGAAATATATTCCAGAAAATCATGCTCCATTCAGGTACAATTAAAAGGCAGAACACTGTTATTTCTGAAGGAAATTTTTAATGATATGTGTTTGCCTCCATTAGTTCAGAAATGGCAATATAATCTAATATATGCTGTGAGTAAAAGTAGATTAGAAATATTTTAGTGTGCTTCCAAAATATTTCTGATAATGAGGTTTTAATCATACTGTGATTGTTGTAATCATTGTGTTTCTGAGTCACAGAGAAATGATCATATATACTGGAAAAAACCTCATCTGTTTGGGAAGAAAAAATACAGTCCTGTGGGGAAATTCCTCAAGTGGAGATATAATATGGGATTTTTTTTACATATTAATGTAGGGTTCCTTCAGCCTAGTTACCTTTGTGCTTTGGCCTTGAGTTCCTAGTCTGGGGCAAATCTTGTTCCAGATGTACTTTAGTTTTGGGTTTGTTTTTTTTCCTTGTTTCCTGATTTTCATAGACATGCAGCTGGAACATAAATGCCAGGTTATGACACATTCTTGCTGAATCTTCAATCTTACGCATATCTAGAAATTATTTTTAAGACACTTTTTTCATTATCTGTGTTCTTTGAACATTATTTAGCTTCACTGACATTCTAGGACTCTGCTCAAATTAGGATGTGTCGTTTCAGTCCTGTTCACATGCAGCACGTGTTCAGGGCACATTTCAACTGCAAAACTCAAGCACACAGTGTGGCATTCGTGTAAAACACTTCTAAAAGCCTGAGGTGATTTCTCAGACAGATATGAAATCAGGAGCAAAACAGACCAGCTTAATGAAGTAAGAGAGAATGAATCTGTGTTTATCAATTTAATCATCAGATAATGAACATTTTGATTCACAGTCACAAGGAGATGCAACATTGCAGAGAAATATGTCAAGTGAAGAGCAAGAGGAACACAAAGGCAAGGCTGGAGGGATGGGTTTGTGCAAGTCTGGAAAACAGTAGAATACTTAATAATGAAGCAAAGCATATTAGTTTTAGTCCTGCTGACAATTAAAAACTATGTATTTTAGTGAATTTCTTACTGCTACTTTGTCATACTCATTAAACAAGGCGAAGTGCACCCTATTCTGTATTGCCATGTCATCCAGTGTCAAAATGGGCCCTTACAGCAAGAGAAGTGCTAATATTAGTTTTTGGCTTGAGCTGTGTGAAATAAATTGTTCATTAAATGTTCACCAAAGTCTGCTTGGGCTTTCTGAGTTTGTCCCATCTTAGGTGTATTACATAATTTAAGGTTTCCTTATGTGGTGCCTCAGTTGGGATTATAGACCCATGTCAGTGCTGCTTGAAAGGTATATTATTTTAAATATTTTTTACAGTGTATCATCAACTTTACCTCTTTAACAAAGCTCTGTTGAATTTTCTTTTCCTGTGGTGTTGTGGAAGTTTTTATAACTGTCATTGCCCTGCTGATGGAGGTGGGGAGGGGGGAAGGTTCCTAGTAGTACAGCACTGTAAGCTGAAAGAAACTAGCTCCCTAAAATGGGCAGCTAATTAGGAGCTTTACTGTTTGTTATGGGGGATTGAACTGTAGGAAAGATGCTGTACAATAGCTTGCTTTTGACACAGAAGATGGTATTGTGGTTCTGTGCCAATTAAGACACTGCAGCCTTGTGTTAATAGAGTAGATCTGATAGCTAGATTATTTGTCTGGAACCTATATGGAATGAATACTGGAATTGTTTTGGTACCAGACATCTTGATAAGACACCTGAAAGGCTAAAATGTAATAATAGTGTAACCATGGCAATGCTATTAAATTAGGATTGGTGTAATGCATAGAATCAAGGTTGATATAATATTAGATGAATAAATTTCTAACCAATAGACTGACTTTCTCAGGTTATACTACTGGGTGCTCTTGTGTACGATGGGCAGATTCTTGTTTTTATAGTGGCCAACCTGTTTACCCGTCTGCTAAGGACACCTTTCTTTTCCTCTGCTTCTGTGTGTGTGGGATGGGGTGGGCAGAAGATTTGAAGGTCTTTGATCCTTCCCCTAACCTGCGTGGGAAGCTCTTATCTGAAATATTGTGGCTCTGAAACAATTTACAGTAATGTTGTGTGTTGCTCCAGGAGATAGGTGGAGCCTTCTCCTGAATACAGATTCTACTGAGTTGCCTCCTTCACTCCAGATATCCCATCTCTGTGGGACATTGACATCAGTCTTCCTGTTAGCTGTCAGCAACTTCTTTTTCCCCCCAAAAAAGTAAGTTATAACAATTTAGTTCCAACAGTATTGTGTACAGAAAACAGTCCCTTAATCTAATTTATATTAAACTATAATTTAATTTTCTAATAAACCTACTCTGAATTAATATCATAGTTGGCATTTTATAGTCCTACCTACTTTTAGAAATGCAGTGTAATTAATCAAACCGCCTGTATTTCTTCTTGCTTCCTGCTGCATTATGCGTTGTCTTTTTGTTTCAGGATACATCACCACAATTATTTACCTCTTTAATTAGCTCCACATCATTAATCTATGTTGCTTCTCATCTTTCCTTAGATGGAGTAATAGTTTGCATTTCTGGGAGAGCAAAACAATTATAACTGCTGGAGTTCCCTTGACAACTCATAGCCAATATGATGTGTTAAGACCTCTGCAAGTGGATTTAAAGTCAGTGTACTGCAGCCCAAGGAGTTTCTTTAGTTTCTTTTTTACATCTAAAATATATTAATGAATTATGATAATGGTGCAGTTATATTCATGCACATTAAATAATGGTGCAGTAGCTCATTAAAGCTACATGAAGTCCATTTTTCTTGATCAAATTTGGGGTTTGTGCAAAGCTGAGCTACCAAGGCAATAGGGAAAGTCTGTATTAAAGACTCCATGGAGTTTAGCAGCTCTGTGGATGCCTGTTGCTGCAAGAAGGGCAGAACACACAGCAACTTCTTTTTTCATATATTGCAGTTGGTTTCTAAGGGGTCACCTCATGAACATTAGAGCAAAGTGCAGATGTGATGCCTCTGAGTGCTACCCATCTTCCCTTTCCCCTTTTGCCCAGGCCTGGTCTTACCTAGAATGAGTTATCTTTGTGCATTTGAGGAAACTAAGCTCTGTGACACAAAATGCCATAGATTTTTTGCATATGTGAAAAAATTGTTATCAAAATCACTTCCTCTCAAGTGTGGTTCATGTTCAGGGTCTAGGTAGGAATATTATGTCTCAAGGTTTTTACTTGGTCTTTGGACAAGCTTTGTCCTTGTCTTAATCCTCGGTGACTTGGAAAGTGATGAGTTTTCCTTTTTATTATTATTTTTTTTTAATTCAGAAGAACTTTTCTATAGAGATTCTAGGCATCCAGCTAAGGTCCTACTGTGCTGGGTTATTTTTAATGTGTAACTGCAGTTCCATGCAGTAAGTAGGCAAAGGGAGGCTTCTTGGTTCTTATTTTAGAGAGTGTGACAAACTTTCTCTCTTTAAAGTGAGGTGCATGCTGCTGGGAAAGGGCTTAGTTGTACTTACAGGATGATATATGAGAAATGCAGAACATACTAACAACAGTATCTCACTGTTTTGGTCCTTCAAAATTATTCACATTTTGCAGAAAGAGCATTTTGATTTCATTGATTTGTTCTGAGATTCTCAAAGTGATCTCTAGAGGATTAAGATGCACAGTTCCCATTAATTTAAATTGGAATTACTAACCGTTAAATGCCTTAAATGGTTTGGGAAATCTCAGTTTTATTTTTTTATTATATAACATTATTCAGTGTAATTAACCTACAGAGCAGTGTGGTGTGCAGGTGGAACAGTGATTTGTGTAGGTGCCAGCTATTTTATTTTGACAATCCTGGCTTGATTCAGGGTTCAGGAGCTTCTGCATGGCCTGTGATGAGAGGTAACACATGTAGTAAGAGACTACCCAGGAAGATCAGTCATGCTCACCTATTAGAGGAGCTGCACACTCAGCTAAGAAAAAAAAAGAAAACAAATTAGACTGTGGTGAGTAGATATTGCAGGTGGATGGTGCTCCAGAGTTAAGGACCGACATCTATTCTGAAATCCCATTTATCTAACATAAAAGATCTTTCTTTTTTTGTATCTGTATGTCAGAGAAAGAACCTTTCTGCTGTCCTGTCAGTGGTATCCAGAACAATCTGTCCAACTGGTACACTTGATTCCACTGCTCAAAAGCTGCACTTATGCCTGTTTCTCACCTTGTTGTAGGTCTGGTTAGTTTGGCTCTTCTTTCATTTATATTGTTTGTAATATTCAGGAACTACGGAGACACTGAAGCTATACCTGTAGCTTGATGTAAAAGGGCAATGCACTCATTATCTTAACAGCTAGGAACTTGAAAAACCCCAATTATATCTGAAGCTTCCTGTATAACATTTGGCAAGTCATCTGCTTTCCATGCTTCTTACCCACCTCTTACAGAAATCATGCACACTCCATAGATACAGGAATGGGAAACTAGAAATGGAGTGCAAAGCTCTGATTGGAACTAGAGCCAATGTCTTCAGCCCCAAATTTGGGGGAGAACATCCTTAGAAATTATAAGCAGTACTGTCAATATACTACTTAAATGTGATGATAGCCAAGTTATAATTTCACATAGAAGCCTGAATTGTGAAGCATTTTTAAATGGCAAATTCTTAATTCTGTTTTAAATATATTTTTAGCTTAGTGTTTAAAGTGTTTGATGGTTTGAAAAGCATGAACAACAAGAACCAAGGACAGCATTCTATTAGAACTACCTTTCTTTGTAAGTAAAGTAAGTAAAAGCTTGCACAGTTTGTCTGGTCTGAGTTGTTGAAAATGTGTAAGGGGAAAACCATTATGAAATCCTGACTACACATTAGCAAAAGAAGTTTTGGAAGATAAGGAAAAAAATGTAAATGGAGTTCTGTGTGAGTAGTGCTCCAGGTAAACCCATGTTGACATACTTTTCATCTGTAAATTGCTGGGGGAAATGAATAGTGCCAAGCTGGTCTGAGTAAATCATCCCAGTACATTATGTTCACAAGAAGGTGGGCACAGGCCAGAATCAAATTTTGCATCATGGGCATGAGAGCACTCCTCTGGACACTTGGTACATTAGGCCATGCATCTTTCTTAGCATCAGCTATTACATCCTTTTAAGCCATATTTCTCATAGTACATTTCATTCTTGAAAATTGGGAATTTTGTTCTATTTTTATAGAAATGAGCTTATTGCAAATTGGCATACTCTGCTGTGTACACAGCTTTCTGTGCCATGCAAGGACCACAGGGCAATTATCAGAGGCATCCACTGAAGGGCCTGAGTAATTTTCCAAAGGTTATTTTGTTTTCAGATAAAGTAAATAGTTTTTAGTGCTGAAGGATATTTAAGTACTCTAACTTTTTGCTTAGTTTATTTAAATTGTCTTTTTCTCCTACCCCTTCAAAAATATTCCTATGAGGTTTGGGGTTTTTTTTATGTGTTTGAGCATAGTTATGTGACTTCCTTTAATATCTTCTATGATCTGAACATAAGAGAATTTATCTCAAGATGTGGCTATACAAGGATGTTAATCCAAAGGCAGAAGTCCATTTAGTAGTTTAAAACCCTAGGTCCTCTGTGTGAGGAAACAGAATTATGTTTTTGACAGCTATAGTACTCTCCTTAAAAATAAAACTACAAATCAAGTCTTCTACTGGTAGTGGATTACTTGTATTAATCTGCTGGTGCAATGCAGAAAAGACCCATAGTCTTACCTATTACCCATCCAGATCATCACATGAAGACTGGAGTGTGCCTTAAGCTGCCTGTTCTTCTATGCTTCAAATAATAATGTGCACAATGTGCATTATAAGCTTTTAAATTCTATCCTCTACTATCTTCTGACTTTATTTCTAAACTTTTCATTGCTGTCTTTTCCAACGAGGATAAGCACTGCCATGTGTTGCACGTGTTAACAAGTCTTCAATACCTATGAGTGCTTCTTTGAACAATGGAGCTAATAAAGCTTGTTTTTCTCTTGACTTACCTCCCAGGCTTCCTTTACCCAGACCAGTCTTAAACCCAGATGGTTTGGTCAGGAGTAGACTGTGAAGCTTTCTTTCATCTGTCCTCATCTGTCTCCAGCTGCTGGTATTCACGAAGCAGCTTGGAATGTCACACTCAAGACCTCAGCTGCTTTGTCATATGTAATTATGGTTGGCCAGGCTCACAAGCTGTTACAGAGGACTGGCAGACATTGTAGTCCCATGAGCCTTGTTTCCTTAAGGAACACAGGCTAAAATTACCTTCCCATATTATATGGCATTGTATCACATTACTTAATGTGTGTCTTCAGGAAATGACACATGCTAGGCAGCTTTCATTACCTGCAGCACTAAGTGCACTCATTTTCCTTTTTACTGCAGTAATGCCACGAATTCCTTACATTTCCTGCTTTTTGGAAAGAACTATATACCCTCTTGTGCTGTACAGTTCTGCTTTGTCAGAAAGCTCCCTTCTTTTCCTTTGAAGTTCACTTTCCTCTACTGTTTTCTCTTGCTGGGGGGACTATTAATTCTGTCATAACAGTGTACTTTTTGTCAGCACCTCCCAGGATGGTTTCTAGAGAGGAGCTGGTCTCAGTTTGCTCAGGGAGAGCAGAGTGGAGTGGAAGTGGTGCAAAGGGTTTCCGCAGTTGACTTGGTCATCCCTTTTGTCTACTGTGCAGAGAATTCTCCACACCGGCTTCTTCACTCTCGCTGCTTTATCACCTTCAGCAGCCAGCCTTACCTAATCCCAGCCTGTGTCAATCAATGATCCCTCTTCTCCTGCATTTATAGCTTTCCTTACTTTCAACTTTTCACTGTTTTCAACACCTTCTTGTGTTTCTGCTGAGAAGTGCTTTTGAACAGATGTCACACTGCACCTTGTCAGATCTGTTCAGAAATGTGCATCTGGATGAATGTTCTGCATTCAAGGAAAAGAACTGGCATCCTTATTTATAGTCTTCTTCATATATGTTAAATAATGGTTCAGGGTAGTCTAAGTTGGTGTGGCTCTTGTGAGACCTTGATTATTCTTCATGGTGTACAGTACTGCTCTTCACAGCTAATCAAAATAATCTTAATATTTTTATATAATTACTTTTACAGAAAATGTGACATGGTGAAACTGAAGCAGTGCTCACTATTCCCAGAAGTTTGAATGTCTAAAATGACAGCAGGTCTAGGGAGGTCCTTCTCCTCCTCTGCCCTTGTGAGACCACATGTGGAATACACATGTCCAGTTTTGGGCTCCCCACTTTAAGACAGAAAGGGATCTACTGGAAAGAGGCCAATGTAGACCTATGAAGATGATTAAGGGATCCCCGTGAAGAAACAGTGAGGGAACTGAGGCTGTTTAGTCTTGAGAAGGCTGCCAGGGGACCTTATTGATGTCTACAAATACCTGAGGGGTGGGTATCAAATGGAAGGGGCCAATCTCTTTTCTGAAGTGCCCAGAGATAGGACACTATTGCTAATGGGGGTTTCTGACTTCTCACATCACACTCCCAGTCTTTCCCTTTTTTTGGTATTGTCTTTTCATGTCTCTCACAGGTGTGTCTGAATCTTTGTACTGTTAGCATCAAACTAACTCCAGCTCCTGAGCTCCTTTAATACTACAATTCAAGAACAAGTGAATGAATTCCTTTGTCTAAAGTAGTTCACATTTTAACATTATTCATCTCTAGCAGATTGCTACCTGCCAGTCTAAAGGTGGCTGGATTGCTGTATGTAAAATCAGCAGGCTGTGGAGCAGGCTGTGGAGCATGCCAAGTTTCATCAGTCTGTTTTTGCACATAGGTCATAGAAAGTGCTTAAAGGCTTTGTGTACACTTAAATAATTTTCATTATCTTTCTTGTTACAGATGATTCTTTGTCTCAAATTTACTTTAGCTTTCCTCACCTCTAAAGGTGTCCTTAGCACAGTGTTCTTGAGGGTAACAGAGGTGAATCTAGTTTTCTATTTTTCTTTTTTTTTTTCTTTTCTAGTTTTGTCTTACATTTATCTAGAATGACTCAGCAGGGAATGGAAAATTGCTATTGGCAAGTTCGTTTCCTAAAAAAAAAAAAAATAAATTCCAAATAACAAAATCCTCAACAAATAATGAAGCAAACAATAAAACCTCCAAAACACTAGCTGTTTTTGTTGGGTTTTTTTGTCAGGCAGATAAACTGGATTAATATGGTCAGCAAACTGGAAAGCTGCTTACTTTGTTGTTTAGTCTTTGACACCTGTGTGGAGTTCAGATTTTCTAGGGGCATTTTAACTGTTGTGCCACCTCCTTACATGTCCAGTTCTTCTCCTGACACGGGGGAAAAGTAAATCTTGTTCACACTACCAGGTGGTGTTTCTTAAGCTTATTCATTGTGGTTCTTTTCATTTTTTATTCTTAAGTGATGTTATTTGTCCATTACCATTCAAATATGATCTGTCTTGAAATAATCAGACACTGATGGCAGATACATAAACATCAGTATAGTCTTAAAACCTACCATTGTATGGGTGGTGTTCTGGATGTTTTCTTTTTTAGAAGGACAAACCCCATAAGCTTCAAATGTAAAATCTTACCTGCAGCTTTGGAAACAGAGTGTGCAGTTATTGTGGGAGCCCAGTTTAAGGCAATAGGGTTATTTCTTCATGTCCATTTGCATGGAACAGTATTCAAGATTGGGCATCAGTGTAGTCCATTAATCTATAAATAAGTGTTACAAATAAGTTCTCGGGTAAAATCAATGTTACTATTTGCCCGGGAAAGCATTGCTCAGTGACTCCTAATGTTCATATTAGGCACCTTGGTCTGGGTACTGAGTTTACAAAAATAAAAATAATCTTCCTCTCTGTATCAGCAATGTGGTTATGAGCAGTGCCCTTGAAGGCAGACAGCAGACAATGTGATTGCTTTTCAAATTGAATGCCTCACCTGCTGTTTGTAAACGTGTTCTTCTCTCATTTACCCCGTTACTGAACAAACAGTCATTGATTTCTGTTGCACGTGTTTTTTAAAGAAGCAACATCCAAGATCGGACACAAATGCAGAGCCTGTCTGCTTAGTGAGGTATCCAGCTTAAAACTGCAAACTACTTAAACTGTAACCAGTCCTTTTTATTGTTATTGATTCTGCTAATAAGGGAAATGAAGACAGCCGAACAGAACACGCAGGTTATTAATGCACACCTACCCTGGAAAACCTGTGTTTAAAAGTTAAATGTGAATTGCATTTGACTTGAATATAGGTGAAGGATAGCTTTACAGCAGAAAAGTGGTTAAGGCTGTATGAATGTATGTTTGCCATTTCTTCCATTAGAACAGAATCAATTGCAAACCTCCTGATTCCAGCATTGACAGAGGACTGAGTTTGTTCACTGCTCTGCAACAGGATCCATGTTTTCAGTGAGCAAATGGTACAGTGGATTTGTCAAATACAGACTTCTTATATAGGGCTTTGTATCTCCTTAATGGTATGTGTTTATATTTTTATTCTGCTTGTTGTCTGTCACTTTTACAATGTTCAATTCTCATGTGTGTACCTGATCAGTTCTGCTCCTGCAACCTTGATTAGTACTGGAAGGCCTCTATTTGGCCCAACCTATTCTGTTAGGTACTCTGCAAATGTATAATGGAATACAGGTGTAGGTTCCATGTAATCATTGATGACACATGTGACAAAATGTGGTTAAAGGATACTTAAACAAAACCCAGAAGATAGAAAATAGCAGAGACTTAAGCTTTGATTTTTTAATTTTTTTTTAAGGAAGTAAATCTCCTTTTTATTATTATTTGTCAATTTTTGAAGTATCCCCACTAATTGAAATTTGAGTACAAATCAAAATCTGCTTCAGGATGTGATTAACTCAAGGGCTGAAGTTAAGTCTAGTTTGCCTTTCTATTTCAGAACAAAATTCACTTAGCAGCCTGGTCTGAACTGTCCTTGAATGTAGGTGCCCAGTTTCCCTGTGTCCCTTGACTGGCTGTGTCTGCTGCCTAGAGTTGGCTAATGTAATTACAGCCTGGAATCAAATGCAGGACTCCTTTGAGTTCATCTAGTAATGAGCCTTTTGCATCCTCTAAGGTGTTTTAATTTAGAAAAGACAAGATGCTGGCATAAGAGAGAGCAGTATGGCGATGTGTTTAATTCCTGCATTAAAAGGATGACTTGATTATACTTTTATGTAGTTACTTTCCAAGTATTTGCACTTTTCATAAGAATACTTACCACCCTGTATTTCTGAGATCTAAGTGGCCTCTCTGGTGTGCCTAAGGAGTGCTTTGTGTTAACTATTCCACATGTTAGAGGATAAAGAATACTACAGCATTTTCAATGGCTTGCCTGGGGCCATCAACCATGTTTATTTCTTCAAACCAGAGCTGCTCCGTGCTGCTAATGTGACAATATATAATTAAGGTATGTGGAGTTACAAGCAGATTTATCCAAGTCAGTGGCATTGTACCATTTTGTTAAAAGATGGACTGCATTCTTCCTTATACAAATAACAGATTAGTGTTTTGCCCTTATCACTTGAATTCACAGGAAGGGTCTTATACTTCTAGGGCCAAAATTTTACAGTCATAAATGTGTGAAAATTGACTGATGACAATAAAACCAGGGTGAATTGCACCACCAAAGAATGAATTACTATTTTGCTTTGGATGATATATTGTTAAGTATCCACATTCTAATGTATATAGAACATTCCACCAACTCTTGCTGCCAATGTGATGACCAGCTGTTCACCTTTTGTATATGATTCTGACTGGATCAACTTTTACCCTGCTGGAATGTTTGTTGTATATGGAAGGTTGTACCTTGTTGCACAAATCTGTGGGCAGACTAAATTGCCTTGGAAGGTCTTGCTATCTTGCCAGATGTTGTAATACTTCTTAGGCCATCAGTTTTTACACAGAAAAGCAAGACATCTAAGCCTTGATGTTTAATATGGAGTATGTAGAGATACAAGTAGATTACATTTGAATTGGTGAGAGCCCATGTCTGTATGGATTCACAAGCCTCATGCAAACACTGTAATTTTGAATGCTTCAAAGTAGTGTGTTCACTTAAAGCTGTATCCTTTGTAATTACTTCTGGGTTATGGAATTCTGTTTTCAACTGACTTTTTAGAGCACCTTTAGGAGAGAGAAAGGATGAGGAATGCCTGTTTTGGATCATAAAACATACTATATGAATCAAAAATAAAACTGTAAAGAAAATGGTGCAGTTTTACTACAAGGTTTTTTGAAATGTGCTATTGAAATAAATGTCAAAACAAGCATTACCTTAAGTCTTTCATTAAGATTAAAAAAGCAAAAATATCAGGGTCGAACAGCAAGTCTGTTAAAGCAACAGGCCAGTGTATGTTTGGGTTTATCTTCCAGGTCTAACACTACTTGACCATGACAGTGTTGCTGTTGGCATGTGGTAACACCTGAGACTAGGTAGGTGTGTCTCTTGTTCCTTAGCGATGAAATGCTGAAATTTGAGTTATGTATATTCTTTAGGCACCATATAGTTCTGCTGTTCCTGTTGGAAATAATGATTATGTCAGTGAAATTCAGTACGGATGCTCGCAGGGGAACGAGTCAGCTGATGAGATTTCTGCATGTATACTTACCTCCTGGGCTAGCCATTTAATTGAATCTAAAATCAATTTTCAATTAGTGGTGGTCTGGCACCTCATATTAGCTGTTAGAATTGTGAATAAAGGTAAAGAGAAGCATGCAAATCTATAATTACTTTTACCTTAATGAAATGAACATTAGCAGTGTTAGGAAGAGATGTGCTGAGTAGAGTTCAGGAGGCTAGTTAACACTGATGTGTCTGGAGATGCTAACCTTCACTGGGCTGGCCATGTACTTGGTAATACTGCATTTATCAAGGTCAGGATGGCTTTAGAGAAATGATTTTGACTGCTGTTTAAGAATCAGTGCACCCTACATAATTCCACTGTGGTTTAGATTATTTTTCCTCTTGAAATAGAAACAAAAACTGATGGTCAACACCTGTATCTTAAACTAGCCCTGCTGCTGGAAAAAAAACCAACCAAACTGGAAGCCTCAAACTGAATTTCTTCCAATGAGAAACTTGTCAGGTCTGATTTAGACAAAAGTCATTAAAAAATTAATATATGGCTTGTATGTCTGAATGCCCTGGAGAATGTAATAACTACAGGTGGCGTTTCCATTACTAGTTGTCTCAAAAGCTTCTAAGATCATCCTGTTTGTGGCTTTGCTGTTGCTGGAGGACATCTGGCCTCTATTGCAAGAGGCCTATCCTCTCTCCTGCAAGTGCAGCTGCATCACCTCATAGTTGAGGTCTGCCCAATATTTTTGCATTCAGTCCCATACTGTGAGGCTATTCCAAAGTGACCATTATTTTGCAACCATTGCCTTTTAGGCTATTTGTTTTAAATTGTTGCAACATAAAATCAATACAACAGAGCAGGGCTCAAATGATAAACACTGAAAATGGGAATGCTTTCTTCTGCTAAGCCTTCCATATGTGTTTTTCATTATTTTTAGCACGAGGGATTGTGTGTTTCTCTTTCCCCAATTTCCAACAAGTTCTACTTCTGTAAACAGCCTAGGTGATTTTCTTTGAAGTTTTTCAGAAAGTCTGCCCAGGTCTTTCACAGGCCTTTGGGAGATGTTTAATGACTTGCAGTGGAGAAGCAGTTGGAAAGTTTTAAGGACATAGTGGATGGTCTTCAGACCTCATCACTTTTCTACAGGATATGGGCTGCCACATGAAAGGACAAACGGGTAGCATTAAAAATTACCAAAAATAAACCACAAAAAAACCCCAAAGAAACGAACAAAACAAACAATAAAAAAAAAAAAAGAAAAATACCACAACAAAACAACCATAAGAAAAAAACCCACCACCATTCAATTCCCATTAGTAAATCCAAACTTACAAAAATAGTTTAATAATGCACATGTGGTAGCTAAGGTATAAATTAATAAAATCTTTTCAAGATTGTTTTCAAGAAGCATTGTCTGACAGCTGTAGACGATTGGTTTTTATTATCCATTCAAACTTTAGAACTGCAGTAGCAAGAAAATCCCCAACAATATCTGAACATTGGGTGCCTCTTCTGTAGCGGGTCTAGGACAGTGGTGTGGGGCCAGCTTTCTGCAGGACCACGGAGTTGGGCAGTTGACAGTTTTCATCCTTTGTTGTATTTTAAAAACACTGGGATGATGTGGAGCACTGGCTGATAATGGTACTGCTGTATGCATTTCTGAAACACCTATTAGAGCTGTTCATGACAGACTGTTGAATTCTGCTTAGGCTTGTTAATCCTCTTATGAGTGCTATGATTCCACTTCTAGCAGTACTACTCCTGAGCTACTGCTAAGGACTGGACTTGAAAGCCCGTGTCCTGTCCTGCACTAAATGCAAATTAAATGCATTTGCAGCAAGCAAGGTTTTATCTCCTTGATGTCCTGACAATTCTAACACCACCTGACTTCTGCTTTGCTCCCTGGTGAGTGTTGGAGTGGCCCCAAAACTGCACTGATTTAGTTTGACTGCTCAGGGCCCCCGGACTGTTCTGTTAGCAAAGGTTGAACAAGTCAGTGGAGATTTCCCCCATCATACTCGCTTTTCCTTGGTTGTTCCCTTCATACAGACTGGCACCATATTGATTCTATGCTTCTGGAATGATCCCTGGAGAATAGACCTGTTGTTAACATGCTGATGTATCAGTGTCCTTTGTTGTTATTCCTAATGCAAGTTAAATATATGTAGTCATAGAAAAATTGCAAGGAAGTGTGAAGGCTTCTGTGGAGATTTTGAATTATTTTTTTTTCCCCTTCTGTCTTAATGCTGTTATAATTGGCTGGCTAATACTTATGGTTTTCTTCAGGTATCCCATGGCTACAAATGGCATTGATTCAGCATCCAAGCTTAAATCTCCTCCAATTTTGTCAAAGTTTCGTTCCAGGACTGGATCTTAGTTTTATGATGCAGCCCCATTTCTACCATTTACAGTAGTAATTACAATAATTCATAGGAAAAAGACCAGCTGTTGTGCTGCAGTTTAAATTGATTTCCTGCAAATAGTCCCATATATATTGATCAGTATATTTTTTATGGGGATTGTTTTATAAATTGACTTTATTTTCAAAGAAATTGTAAGGTTCTACCGTGATAGGTTCTCAGGGACAAACAGCTTTTCTTTTTATTACAGTTTCTTTTAGGGCTTAGCAGTAGGGCAGTTTGAAGAGAATTCCTTATGAAGTTTGGTAGGTTTTCACTACTGCATTGTTTAATAAGCTTGCTGGGGGAGGTGGGAAACTGGTGCCTATTGATCTTATCCCTTAATTTTGTGTAGCTAATGCTATATTTTCTTGCCTTTCTCTACACCATAGACCCCTAAGATTTTTTGTGGTTTTGAATTAACTATTGTGGAAGAGTCCTGTTTGTACTGCTGAAAGAGGGTTGTGTGATGGTAGCCCCATCCTATTTGTTTTGACAGAACCTGGATGACGTCCTTAGAGCTGTAGCGAGTAACCTGCATTAGAGAGGTGGCAGTGGTAGAAGGATGATCCTATGAATTTCTGGATGTTTATTGAAATGTTAAATGAGCTTATGTGTGAGAAGCCATTGGCAACTATAATATTTTCCCTAAACAACAGTGTCTTACTAAGCTTCTACATCTTACTGAATACTTTATCTTTAATGACTTTTAGTATTTAAGTGTTCTAAAAGTTTATCAGTCTCTGTTTAATTCGTTATTTCAAAATCAAAATGTCTACAAACACTTTACCTTACAATATCACATCTCATTTTATGAAGTTCATAGCTGTATTATTTCATGCTAATATTTACTGACAAAATTAAAAATACAAATGTGTATAACTTCTGTCCCTGAACCAAATAGAATCATAGAATGTTTAGGGCCTGAAGGGACCCCCAAAGGTCATCTAGTGCAGCCCCCCTGCAGTGAGCAAGGACACCCTTAACTGGACCAGGCTGTTTAGAGCCTTGTCCAACCTCTCCTTGAATATCTCCAGAGATGGTGCCCCAACCACCTCCCTGGGGAGCCTGTTCCACTGATATTGGCTTAATAATTAGGAAGATTGCCAAGCCTTTTTTAGGTTCAGAGATAACTAGGCTGTGTGCATGTGTGCAAATCCTGCAGTTTGTGCAGCATTGTGAAATATAGATAATGGTCTGCAAATCTAGAATAGGCATCTTTATTACTCTTCTGACAAATTCAATATTTTAAAATTTATATTCACCAGAGGCATGAATGTCTTGGATCAGCTAATTCTACATTTGAACCTGACAGTTCTATACAAGCAAGGACAGCTCAGCAGTGAATATAAAATTGTAAAAATAAGGAACAGTTCTTTCAAAGGACAGAACACATTGGTAAAGTCGTGTGTTATAACCTATAAACTGCACCTGTATAAATACTTGAAAGGTTTTCAGGCTTTTTAGAAAAAAACTTTGTGTCTCCAGTAAATAAATATTCCTAAAATGTTGACCCTCTATTTTTCTTGAGACAATTCAGCTATGGAGAAATCATCACGATCAAGAATGCTCCATCAAGTTGGTTTTTTTTTGATAACAGATGTTTGTCAGACTCTCTTATAGCTGTAGCCTGAACATGGCAATGCACAGTGATGCATAGGAAGAGAGAGTGAAAGCACTGGAATGCTCTTAGTCATCCTTGCAATTGTCTGAGAAATTATCTGCCTTTTTAGTGCTTTCTATTATCACTGTTTCTCAGGAAAACTTATGGTTCTGCATGGAAAGTGATGGTTTGGGTATTTTTGGTAAAAGATATGACTTTGAAATGCATATGGCATGTTTTTAGAATTTAGTAATTTCAAGCTCTCCAGGCAGATTAATGTTGCAATTACCAGCCATGGCAACTAGACAATATTGGTGATATGAGGAATTGCTGTATCAATAACAAACTAACTCTAGCTAATTGCCAACTTTAATTGATATTAAACTAAGCCCAAACCTCATGCTTTGTAAATGGTTTTTGGTCAGTTCAGCTTGACTGAAGTTTGGGTCTTTCCTATTTGTCTAGTGAATCTTACAAAAGAAAAGGGTTGAGATATTCCTCAAAAGATTTAATGAGATAACTAATGCCCTTCAGGAATGTGCAGAAAGGACATTAAGGACAGGACTAATGTCAATATAATAGTTATTTTTCTGTTACAGAGAAATTTAACTTCTGTGTTACTTTTAGGTGTCTTTTTATGCTGCCATGGGTAGCCAAGGCTGGAAGTGCTGAATAGACTCTTTTTAAAGGTGTTTTAATGAGCTCTGGTGGTAGCCAAAATTGCCAGCAGTTGGCTTTTGTAGGCTTGAACATGTACCTTTCTGTAATCACAGCCACCCCTGACCACAGCAGCGCCTGCAGAACTGGTTGTTGCCTTGCTACAGCTGAACTGATAGTCTGATAGTCTGGATTGCTGAAAGCATCCACTTCTGCATAGAAATTGAGTTTTGAATGAACTATTTTCAGATAAATGTTTTTGTGCATACAAGCCATTGATGAGAATGAAGAAATGCATAAATCAAGGCCTTTCTGACAAACACAAATTGGGAAAACCAGCAGAAGTATTGATATTATTCCCATGTTGTTATGATCTTCCCTAGGCATCTGCTGTGCAGATTTAGCTGCTGAACAGGAATCCTGGAAATGTCTGGGTAAACAAGTTGAGACCAGAGAAGAACACTTTGGATCCATTTTGGCTGGCTACTGAAGGAAGATGGTTTATGTAGCTGCTACAGAAGGAGTAAGTAGAGAACATACTTAAAATTGTGAAGTGTGGGTATCTTTTATCACTGTTTTGTTTTTTGGTAGGATACTGGACAAGGTGCTTCCATTTCCTTTATTTTCCATGTAGGTTCCTAGAACACTTAAGACCCCCTACAAACAGAAATCTTTGCACTTGAATGTAGTGTGTGCTACATCCCATGGAACAAAGGCAGGCCATGTGCGTGTAAGGGATCCCAGCTGGTGTTCAGCGCCAGTTACCAGAGTAGAATCATTGTTCAGAAATGGAGCACCAGGCAATAAATGTGCTGAGTTGGGTTGTTAAAATAACACGTTTTGTTTTTCTCTTCAGAAAGCCACACAATGGAGCTGAATTATGGTTGCTTAGGTCAGTTCTGTCTTTTTCTGACCTTGGAGGGCTTGGCTTTGCAGCCTTGATGATGCTATTATAAAAAAGGGGTATTTGTGTATTGTTTTTATGTGAGGCTCAATGGATAATGATGGCTACATTTTTTAGGGTGGTTTGTTGTTTGTTTGGGTTTTTTTGTTGTTGTTGTGTTTGTTGTTTTGTTTTTGTTTTTTTCCCCTTTGATTTTGCACACAGTTAAAGCAATATATTCCAAGAAAGCTTCCTGAAATTATTCTTGTAACTCTCTTTGGCTTTAATTGGTAAATTACTTCTTGCAAGGCTGTAAGATGGAGAGTCTTGTTTCCTGGAGTGATTTGATTGGCAATTTAGAGATGATTTGTTAAACTGAAAAAGCTTATTTCACAAGATTAAATATGAAATTGCAGAACTGCTCAAGGGCATAATTGCCCTGCTTTCTCCTAGAAACGATATTGTGCTGGAACTGTATACACTAAATATGTTTTTGTAACATTGGTGTTGAAAAAGAAGCACACTAGGAAATTCCTTGGAGTCAAGTCTCGAGTATCCACTCCATCTCCCTCTGTGTTCAAAAAGCTCTAACTGAGCTTTAAGTATGACTTTGTACCAGATGTACCTAGTGTGGAGTCTGGTGCCATGAACATTGTCCTTTCTAGTCTTGTCTCATCCTTATTTCCTCTCTCCTTATCTGGTATAAGCATTTTGTCCTGTTTACAGTGCAGATACAGCTTGGCCTTGTAGTCATTTCACAGAGGTCACACATTCTAACTTTTTCCTTCCTGTGTGACACCAATCTGGGAGAAAGGAAGACTGAGGCAGATAAATATTATGTTAACATGATGTGTTTTTATTACTAGGAGGTCAAGTTGTTAGGTTTAATATTCAGTTCTAGCCTGAAAATTGTGTTCTTTGTGACCCTTCAAAAACCATAAATGTGTGACATGTCCAGTCTGCCAGATGTGAAGCTAGAAAGGCAGATTGCCATTAACCACCATAGGAAAATCCATGCCTTTAATATTAAGGAGTTCACAGATGCCCATTTTTATTGTTACTTTTCTTTTATGGTTCTTTTCTTTTAACGGTTCTGCCGTTTCTGGGAGCACAAGTGGGGAAGGGACAAGTCTGATGAACAAAAATTGTAAAAAAAACCCTGCACTTCTAATAACTCTACAAAAAACTCTCCTCCACGTATAGAGCAAACTCTAAACTGGTAGGGCAGAAAATTGATTGGAGACGTTTTGGCAGCTAGGACAGAAAACAGACCTTGTATCTTTAAACTAAAATTACTAATACAGAAAGGCTGTAAGTCACTTAAGGCAAAGGATTGTTAAAGGCCAGGCTGTCTCTATTGCTTTATGCTATAACTAGTTATTAATAAACTATGTTTAATCCCTCTTATTTCTCCTGATGGAGTCATTCACAGTTTAAGAATCTGTTTAAATGAATTATCCGTTCAGTCTCTGGGATGTCTGAGTGCAGCATCTCTGCTGATCTGTTATCACTTATTGCCTGGGACCTTAAAAGGCTTCATCTTGTGTCTCAGTAATAGCTTAAATATCGGCGTGGTGGAGCACTGTAGCTGTCACTGACCATCCAGTTAGATAAATCACTGCTTTTTCTTAAAAACCTTTGGCATGCTTTATGTACGCAACTCAGGAGCTTGTCATTACTTAACCCTTGCTTGTTATATTGAGACCTTTATCAAAGCTCTTTGTGTTTTTATTGACAGTAATGAAAGTGATGTATCACAGTTCATTGCTCTTGCAAAATCCTTAAGTATTTGATACACTGTCATCCTTTGTTGGACTCTAGTACTAACATCCACTACAGTTTAAAAGTCTGTCAGGAACAGAACATCTTCCCTCTTGTATAGATAAATATGGAGTATTTAATTCTATAATGAACAAGGTCTTCTGGTCTGGTTTTTAGACTGTTATAATGGTCAAGAGGTTGTATTTTAACTGAAAGAAAAGATTACTAATGGAAAAATTAACATATTTCTACATGGCTAGCAATCTGAGGGCAGTGGTGGTGAACCAACAGAAGCTGCATTTTGTGCGGATACAAAGCCCTCCATTGCTTCAGTATTGTTTCAAAAGCCCTACATTTGAATTAAACCAATGGATTTTCCTTGTATTGCATGTCAGAGATTTATGGAATTTGATGAGAACTCCCTTCCAGGTTTTTACACTGCTTTACAGGAGCTCTACAGCATGCACTTAAATGTGCCCAATAAATGCAGCATTTTCTATTGCACACCACAGACATTTTCTGCAAGGGACCTGGTCTAGAAACATGTTGAATTCAAGCCTGTGATGCATCAGCAAGCTGACTGTGATAATGGTTTTAGAGGGGGGAAAAAAAAAAAAGAAAAAAACCTGTTTGTTGCGGTTACATTCAGCAGCAGCAGCTGTACCGCTGCAATACTTATTCTAAAGTAATCTGGTTTATTTTCCGTGCCTTTGGAAGCTGGTACAGTAAGCATGCATTCCTGCAGAGGCAGGAGAAAGTTTGCTGAGGGTGCTTTTAATAGCTGGCTTTGCTGTGATATTAGCAACCAGTCTGTAAACTCGGACGTGAGCTGCGGCACAGCGCGCCCGAGGCGGTTTTGCTGAGTTCCTATAGCCCCAGCTCATAAGTGTATCTAGTTCTTCTTTATACCAGTGGGAGTTAGATAGCCAAACAGTTCTGGTAATTTTCCAATAATGTAGAAGTTTCTTGACCCTGAGGTCAAAACAGTATTTGTATGTTACTCAGTGGTATTTTTTTCCCCAAAACAAGCAATGTACCATTCTACTTACAAAATTACCAAGTGCTGATATATCCTGGTTATGACTTTGGGTTTTTGAACTAAATTGTGCTGAACCTGCCCGATTTCCAGGCAGGGAGAGCTAAAGATTTTGTGCCAAATGATGTTGGTGCCTTTCAAATCTCAAAGGAAGAAATTTCTCATAGAAAACTCTGTTTCCTGACTATTTTCACCCTAACCAGTGGGAAGGGTAGAAAGCTTCATTCAAAGCTTGTTAAGGAAATGGGCACAGAACTGAAGAAATAAAACTAGATTAAGATAAGGGGCAGAAATGAGTCTGTGCTGGTTTTGGTGATCAGGTGGGAGCTGCAGGAGTTTCTTTGTAGTGTTAGGATTTGATGCAGTCAGCCATGGCATTTGATCCATTACATCCCAGGTCTCCAAAGCCACAGTCATTGTCTCTGTCAAAGAAATTCTTCCAATTTAACATAATACTCTTTTGTCTGCCCATCACATTAATATATATTCTTCATGTAGTCATGTCAGACTTCTTTCCCATGCAAACTGTACCTGTGGTGAGACACAGCATGTGTGACTAATCACTTCAGCTCCTTCTCTCCCTTCCACTGTGAGGACTGAAGTTCATTGTTCACCAAGTAGTTTTGGAGGCTAAATATTAATTGTGGCCAAAAAAAACCTCTTGAAACACCTGTGAAGGAGTAAGAAAATAGTCTTTTTTTCTTTCTGTCTTTGCAAGCATCACAAATATCTGCTTCCCCACCCTCTCCATCTATTAATTAGCCCTGCTTAATGTATTTAAGTCATCTGAACTCTCTTGTCTCGGACTATGGTGGGACTTGTAGTTCGAAGGGGCCATTCAGCCACTGCTAAAAGGCTTCAGTGGATGTTTTTCAGTGTGGATGTTGATGTATAGAGGGATTATACCTCATGTTCACACTGAGAACAAAAGATGGGGTGGATGTGTTTATTAAAAATAAACATAATAGCAGAAGATAAATCCATGTATTTTAAAATGGTGGATTCTATTGGAGGACACCATGGGAAGGATGAATTTTTATTGTATGAGTCACTTATACTGCTGGAATTTAGAGCTGACATGACAAGAATTCCTTTTAAGTTATTGAAATTCGGTGTTTCCAAACAATAAAATACCAGGATGAGAGTCACATAGAGTTGGTTTTTTTCAGAGCTTTTTGGTGGGTTCCTCTCCACCCCAACCAAAACCCCCCACCTCTATTACAATACTTAATATAAGAAAGCTCTTGATCTAGCTGAGAGAAGTGTTTTCCTTCAGTACACATTATGGGAATTGTAGCTTTCTGTGCTGTTGAACTGTTTATGGATATTTGCTGTAGACAACCTGTTGACTAATGATATTGTTTATACCTGAAGGTTTCTCAAAGCTCATACAGCAGTGCCTGAGGGACTTGGGTAAGAATACATTTCTCACATAGGGGTTGTATAGATAAGAGTTTTAATTCACCACTGAGACCCTTTTTCTATGCTACTGCAACCAGACTGAAATGGAAGAATGCAATGGGGAATCTGGCGTGGTATCTTGAATCTTTTAAAAACCTTCTTGTTCCCAGTACTGAAGTTTCTCTCTAATGAATTGTTTTTCCTTCCAAACGTGTTGAGCTCTGCTAATGTTTCTGAAGGAGAAAACAATGTATTTTGTCCAGTGTGGAGAACTTGGATTGTGTCTGGAGATGAACTTGCAGCATCTGAGACAATACATTAGAAATAAAGTGTGAGGGTTCTTATGGAGCTGAATATAACCAGATAGTAGAGGAGTGTTGCAGATGGCTCAAAATAAAACTTTGAAGGCTTAGCTGTCTTGGCATTTAGGGAGAAGGCAGTGTCATCTTCTTGCCTTTAGCACTGGATTTCTCATTATGTATGGGATGATTTCAGCAAGTGCTGACAAAGAGCTATTAAATCTTAGCTCACTCAAGGGTTTGGCTGTTTTGTAGGGACTTCAAAAGAAACTGGGAAATGAGGTATGAACAGAAAACTTTTTATGTGTTATGGGATTTCATTTTGGCCCAGAAGCCACAAATCTCATTGCACTTATTACTGAAGTCCCTGTGGATCTGATAAATAATTGATTTAAGGGGACTGTTCTTAAAGCAAAGGGGAATGAAACTGCAAAGAGGTCAGTGGCAGATTTGCACAAATATGTGAGCAGTGACACCTTTAGTGTTGTATTGATCAGTACCAGTGAAAGGGAGAGATTTGTATGGGGTCAAGAAGTACATCATGAAGGTCATAAAAGCCTCCTTGGCTTTAGGCCTGTGAGATATGGAAGCAAAACAAACAGTTAGGTTTGAGGAATGACCAGTATTTTGGGAAATGTGGACCTTGGCTTTGTGTTTAGAAGAGAGCACATTCTGTAATGTTATGTGGTGAAGGGGAGGAAGGAGGATTAAGGGGTTTGAAAGAGTGGCTAAGAAGCCGCTTAAATGAGTGGAAAAGAAGTTGTTGAAGCCTAAAGCCTTGCAGTTCTTTGCCTTGTATCCCGGGAATATTTGCCTACTACTGACCCATGGGCAATGTTCAAAGGAGCCTATGGGGCACTGGCTAGCTGTTCAACTTCCAGTGCACTGAGTGCCAAAATTAAATCTCATTGAAAATCTGTCTTTAAATGATGAAGCCAGATATCATTGTTATCCATAGTATGATTTTCTTATCTCTGTGGGTGAATAACTTGAAAACTAACACAAGCAAATGGTCTTAGTATCTGTAAGCTAAAAGCTTCAGGGATTATTAACTTCACAGCTCAAGTATTAACACTAAATACTTTCTAGTGTTGCCCAGGCTGTCTGTTTTGCTAGTGGAGTTACAGCTTTCTGTCTACACTGTGCTTCGCTAGTATGAGAACAGAAGAATAAGCTCTGATGTGCAATATTTGTTTGGTTTAGGTTTATTATAGGTAATCGTGGCTATAAATTCTGTAAGGGAATCTCAAAGTTCATGCAGCAAGTAATTTTACATGGTCAGAATTTGTTTGGATGGTCACCCAGAAGCCTGGAGCAGCTATGGAGCTTGCTAGACAGGCAGGGGAATCAAACACAGCAGTTTCTTTAATGATATCTTGGTAATTTGATTGGATTTACCCCTTCCCCAAAAGTAGGATAAGGAACTATGGATAAAACTGTGTATTTTGATATTGAAGCCAAGGTTGCACCTCTTCACTGTGGTTTATAACCTTCTTGGGTCAAGAACTTGCACTACTGTGCATGTAGAGTGGATGACACTCTTTTCCATCAGTTCAGTTGGGTCTTTAGGTATTATTTAAGAAACATGAGTAGTAATAGTTATATGGAAGGAACTTTCTTACCAGCTTTGAAGTTATCCAGAGTATCCACTTCAATAAAAAGAGGCATTAAGTTTCTAGTTTATGAACTTTATCTGAACTGAACAGCTAGGGATAGACAATCCAAAAAATTTTTTAAGAGAGCACATACGGTGACACAAATTTTTGATCCCCAAACTGGGACTGTGCAATTAATCTGGTTTCCCAGAAGCTAGCACATACTTCCAAATGTGAAATTATTCCACTTCTGCAGAAACGAAAGGATTGAAAAGATCGGCCTCAGCAGTTTCTGCTGGGACTGTGCCCAGGGTATATAATTTATTTTGTAAATTTTTTCAATTAGATTATTTTTTTTTCTTTTTCAACAAGAGGAGGTCAAACTACTTAATCTAATCTAGCTCACTTATTGTTTTTATCCTGCTGAGCCTCTCACTGTAAATCCAGCAGTGCTAGCACATCACAGACCTTGGTAGACCTCCTGGAAACTTTTGCCCTTCTTTTCCAGTGGCAAAGTTTATCAGGGTGAGGATCTTTGTTCTAGCTGTCAAATACAGACCATTTCCATCTATCTCTTATTAATTGGGAAGGATTTGGACAGAAGAGAGTGTCAGAATTGTAGGTATAATTTTCCAGACTGAGGAGCATTTTAGAAGAGTATTTATTGAAGGACATTTTTTTATCTGTTCTTTTCTAGCCATTTGTTCCATAGCCAGATGGTTCGTGTGGGTTGTTTTTTGGTGTTTGGTTTTTTGTTTGTTTGTTTTTTTATTTTTTTGTGGGAATACCACTTTTCCAGGTTTTCTGTAGCTAGGTGGCTTGTATTCAGCTGCTTTAGGAATCCTCATACAGCAATGGTGACTATGTAGTTCTTGTATAGTTTTTTGTACCAGCAAAAGATATATCATTCCTGAGTCTCTGCTTTTTGATATTTAATGAAGATATTAAAACTACAGTGTACTGTGGTCCCTATTTGCTTTGTGTTGCAGCATATAAACAGAGGATAAAATCAGACCCTGTAGAAATAAGTTGAAAGATTCATATTAGCTTCTGTGAGAAGTGGATGGGTTTTTTTCTGTGAGAAGCTGAAACAGCTATTGAAAACAAACTTGACCTCAAGATCAGAGTATAACTTAAATGCTCTATGTAACTTTATCGCCATCTGCTTTGAGTTCTGTTCACATTGCAGAAGGTCACATACAGAAACTTACAGCCAGCTTCAGAAGTACCCTGCTGTCCTCTAAAGGAAAAGGTGAGACATGGGAAATGAAAGGTGGTTGTATTGCCAACTGGATGCTGATATAAGTAAGTGTGTGTATATATATATACACACAGACATGCATCGTATCAGTGCTTATAAATATATAAAGAGTGTGAGTTAGGAGGATGGGATCAGTTTATTTTCAGTGGTGCCCAGTGACAGACAAGAGGTAATGGGCACAAACTTGAACATAGAAAGTTCTGTCTAAACATGAGGAGAAACTTTAAGGGTGACAGAGACTTGGAACAGGCTTCCCAGAGAGGTGGTGGAGTCTCCATCTCTGGAGACATTCAAAACCTTCCTGGATGCGTTCCTGTGTTCTAAGTGAACTTGCCTTGGCAGAGGGGTTGGACCAGATCACCTCCAGAGGTCCCTTGCATCCCTTATCTTTCTGTGATTCTTTCTGGAGGAATTGCTTTACAAGAAAATGTGTTAAACTCTTGGAGCTGTCAGGGAGATTTTTCTTTTTTATGCTCATCCTACTAGAATATCTATAGTGTTTTTTTCTTGTGGTTATATTAGAGGCAAATGATTCCCAGTTCTGATTAGATGAACAATAAAACAAGCAATAAATGTATGCTGAAATTAGATAGAAATCCTCTTACCAGTTTGGGAATTACAAGTGCATTAAGGAGTAACGTTGTTTACTGCTCTCTAATTTTCAAATAAAATGTTCTGTACATGAAAATTACCATGTTTAATAATAAACCATAAGCAATCACATATGTTTGACCTGATGCTCTCAGACCACATTAAAATTGCAGTTCAAGTTTGCAATGCTTTGTAAGTTAGGAAAAGGCTTATGATGCTCCCTTTGCTGATAAGGGAAATACAGGCTCAAGTGGATTATTCGTTGCGTGATAGAAATTCTAGGTATAGGAGTATCCTGGTTTGAGTGAGAACAGAACTTACTCTCTTCAGTGATTTTACTGTTCAGCTCATTTCTTCTAACTAACTGCACTGGCTGAAGCTAGCAGTGTGTTTTCACAGGCAGTATCTGCTTCTGGCAGTGAGAACACCCTATGTTTAGAGTTACTACCAAGGGTTGGTGTGAAGACCAAGGCCACTGCTGGATCTTGTGTACCACCTTGGGTGGTGCAGAAAGTGAAAGGCAGCACCTGCAGGGAGGAGTGGACAAGACAGGTGACCCCTGAATGATCAGTGAGGGATTCCAGCCCATATAGGTCATTTGGTATAAAGCTGAGGGGAAAAATATAATAATCTAGAAAAGATAATGCAATTAAATGACCAGAGCATCAGCAGTCTACAGTCTACTACCTCAGCAGTCTGAACAGCATCTTCATCCAATTTTTTTCTTCTTTTCAGAAGGAGGTGACTCCAGCATTCTCATAATTGTGTTAATTAAAATGTTGTTAGCAGTTGCTGATTGTGTATTGCAGTGGAATTACAGAGTAAATCTTAACCCTGATATCTGCCAGTATATCAGTGGCAGAAATCTTTATTTTTCTTAGCCTTAGTGATTCACTTATGTTCTTCTGCCTGGGAATTGTTCAGTGCTACTTCTTGGGCTTTGATAGCTCTCATATTTTTATAGAAGACTTCATGCAATCTAGATTATGTACAAAGATTGTCAGGAAAATGATTAGTAAGAAACATTACATTTTCTGAGAACATTTATTTATGTTAAGAACTTCTGTTGTCATATTCAGGTGTAAAATTTAGGAGAAAAAGTAAAATAAAGTTGTGCTATTCTAAAACTATGAGATTAATTATGAGATCTGGGTTTTTTTCAGGAAATAGATGCAAAATGTTCCTTCTTTTGCATCTTTAGCATTCCTTCCACTTTTTATTCTCTTCGTGTCATTTTTCTGAGCAGGTTTCACATAAATAGAACATGAATTAAGTTGCCTGCTCTAATCCAGATGGGAGAATATAGAACTGATATAATTTTAATGTGAAAGATACATTAGCTTTCATTTAAATTATCTAAATATGCATGTTCTTCACTGAATATGTGAAGACAAACTGAGACACATATATGATAATAGTATATGGAAGGTGTGAGCCCTTGAAATCAGTACACACACAAGCATTTCAATTTTGAACAGCTTAATATTGTGGATGAATCACTGGCCTGAACTTGCAAACAATTACCCACGTGCTTAGTTTTACCTACTTGTGCAGCACTGTTGCAGGTAGCAGGTTAATTGAAATCTCAAGTAAGTGTACAATTGATAGATCAGACTTGAATGAAATTTTATGCTTGCAAACCATTTTCCCCATTGCTGTAGATATTTGAATTTGGCTAATTTAGGCTCTGTTTAATGAAGTTGCTCCAATTATTGCAGAAGTTTATTCCCCTCAAGGTAATAGTGTCATTAGAGAGCAGGCAGAAAAAAGCATCCTTGAGAACAGGCTTGCTTCAGAGGCTCAGTGCCTTGGTAATTGCTTTCTTCTGCTGCTGACAGAGCCCCAACTGAGCCAAATGGATGGACTTGACATCTACACACTTGTATTTACTAACCTTGGAATACAGACTTTACAGATGGCAATGATTATTATTTTGAAAGAGTCAAATCAGTGTACAGCTGCAACAGGAATCGGATTATCAAGTAAAATATGATACATGAGTTGTAAATTGACTTTGGCTTCATTTTGATTAGCAAGTCTATTTGTTATGAAGGCTTGGAGAAAGCAGTGCACGGGTGCATGTATTCATTCCTTTGTTCTTAGCTTGTTTACTTTTATTTTTCAGAACAATATTATTCCATAAAGAGAACACATTTTAGGGAATACAGATGTTACCTGGTCTCCATGTCATCAGTAAGTTCCTCCTCCTTTGTTTCTTAGCTAGCTGGACCAGAAATAATGAATGTTGTGTATTTCCACCACCCAAGAATGTTAGAAAATCAAGCTATTCCTGTAAACGAGTGGGAATGTATTTTTTGCCTTTTAACCAGTTGTCTCACATTTGCATAAAAGACTGCCTTCATTAGCTGTGGGGAATCTGAGAACAGCTTCAGTTTTACCAGCTGTGGAGATCATGACTCTCCTTGATTGACACATAAGGGAAAAATTCAAATCAGTACTTCTGTCTTTCCTTTTAGATATTGATGTATACAACTATATATAGCAAATACCCTCAGAATCAATGATAACAACACTGATGTTAATTTATGATAGGAACTTTCTTGTCTATAGAATAGTCTTACTGATTGCTGCATGTTTGGAACCAGATAGGAAACTGCCCTACAAAGATTCTACAAAAATTATGATCTTGTCTTTTGTTAAATGTTCTCTAGGAAAAGTATATTTTGTTTTTAAACAGATGTTTGAAATTAAGAATTTGCTCAACAGCAGATAACAATTGCATAGTTCCCTGATTAGTGTTTTCCCAAAACACAGCATTAAGAACATGCAGTATCTGCATGCAGCTTAGAATGAAAGACTTATTAAACAATTACAGTATACCAGAGACCAATATAATTGCATTTACTTTATTTTCAAATTTATTTGTTTAATTAGAAATTGTTTCTTAAATGACTGCAAATTTTTATATCTCTGGACACCTTGTTATTAATAGTTTTTTACAGTTATTACATATGATTAGCATACATCCAAATTTGACAAACATATTTTACATGGCATATATAGTAATCCACTTATAATAACCTGTGTTGTTAAATCATTTATTAAACATTGATAGCTGGTTTCATGTTACTGCTACCGTGTATTAAAATTACAATAAAATCACTCAAACATTCCCATAACCTTTGTATCAACATTCATTTCTTGATAATATTTTTGCAAACTACGGTAGCATAAAAATGGCCATAACATAAATTATTTATGAAATCCCTACTTGCTTTCTTGACATTTGGGCATCACAAAACATTGTTAAACCCTTCTGTAAACTGCACCAATCTGCAAGTATCAAGGAGAATCAACTGTACTTCAAGGAAATACTGTGTTTTCAAATGAAACTTGTTATACAAGTCAGCTTCTGAGCTGTAATGACCTGGGCTTAGCTCTTTTAGCATACCAGTTTGTTCAGCAAACTAGCCTCATACTTGCTCTTGCCCTCGAGGGTTTTCTGCGTTGTTTAAAACTTTATCACTTTGCAATTGCAGCTTTTCTCCAGCCATTTTTTCTGTGTGGTACTGCTCTTTTATTTCCTGCTTTAGCTGTGTTATTATCACATTAGTCTCCTCGCTGGCAGATTAGGGAGTACACTGAGGTGGAGGGAAGGGAGCTGAAGCTCTTCTGGTGTAAACTGGCCTGTTGTTTAGAAATAAAAAAACCCAACAACAACAAAAAAACCCAACACACAATGGAGAGCAATCTAGTGGAGACATGGCCTTGTACCTGGGTGAGCAGAGTACTCTAGGGAGAAACAGAAGACTAATAAACTACTGTTCTCTTGCAACCACTACTTACATGAAAAACCTCTAATATAAATTGCTTAAGCAGTTCACTTGTAGGAGGAGGTAGTTTAGGGACCTACCCTCCTGAGGTGCATGATCAGTGACTCTTGTCTCCATCATGTTGTTAATGTGAATCAGAATCACACGCACTCCTCTACCCTGGCAGATGCAAGATTAATGATCTTCCTTACTTCTCCAATTCCTTCAAATTTCTCCTTTAGATAGTGCAGTCCAGATTGATTTGTGGCCCTTGCCCATGTCTGTACGTCTTGATTCAGACAGACAGTTTTTACGAGCTCTGCTTTAATGTACCTTTGCAAGTTTAAGTTGTTTTGCTGCACTTTTGATTTCATGCCTGCAGAGAAGAGAGTGCTTCTGAGGCCTGTGCAGGTAATTGTTAAATGCTGTAGAATATGCCATAGTTAACTCACAGCAGAACTTTTTTTCATGTCGCCTTTGCATCCAGTGGTATCATTACTGACACATGCTTGCTGTGGTGTCTTTGCAGGGCTGAATGGGTATTTGCAAATGTGGTCCCTGGGCCATTGGATGTGCTTCTCCCTTTGGGGTATTTCAACTGTGCTCTTGCATCAGTACTAGCCACTTTGTGAAAATATTTCCAAGTATTATGCTGGAATTCCTTGAGATATACATGGCACATTATTATTTCAATAGTATTCTGTCAGTGCATAGACTACTTCTTGAATATAATCCTGTGATTGTCTACATCTGTTCTATGTCATCCTAATGCAGCTAAACTTCACTGACTGAGAATTTGCAGCCCTTACAGGTATATTAATAGAGCTGGAATTTAATGAAAATTATATGTATTCTGGGATATCACTATACAAATGCATGAATTGGTCTGTTTTGGTACTACAACAATAACTAGAATTAGTAAGGACCTCGAGTGGTGGTTGAGATTCAGAGGGACTAACTCTGGTGCTGTGGATCTTCCCTAGCTAAGTGTAAATTCTTGCATTGTTTGTATCCAGCTTGCAACCTGTAATTTGTCATTCTAAAGGATTTTTTTCCTTTAATAAAGGAGAAAACATTGAAATCCAGACAAGATATCAGTTGAACTTTGCAAGTAAGGGTTCCTGTGTTTGGGGGTTGTTTTAGTTTGTTGGTTTGTTTTTGGTTTTTTTTTGTGTGTAGAATTTACAAAGCTGCCAATTTCTGGACCAGCTAGAATGTGCACAATGCTGCAAATCACCATTGTGGTAGAGATGACTCTGAGGATTATGGCAGTGTTGTTTGTTTTATTCTGTAAGCATTAATTTTACTTTTTTTTTTTTTTACCTATATGGTGATTGATTGACAGATAGGAATGCAAAGACCTGCATTCAGCTATACTGATTGATGCTACCAGAACTCATTTCTTCCTTGTGACTTTGTGTAACTAGATTACAAAAGAAAGTAATATTGTTGCTACTCTGGCCTTAAGCACAGAAGTCAGTGTATGTGCCTTGAGTTTGCACACATAAATTATACATAAATCTGTTCCAGGATTAAGGAGAACTGTTTTTTAGAAGTTTTTCGGAGAAGAATCATAAAGGCTTTTAAAATTCAGTTTTTACCAAGTTCTTTTACAGAATCTCAAGGCTGAGGCAAGTGATGAAAAATCCATAAAAACAAAACTTCAGAACTAGAGAGTGGCGTGATGCAAACATCCTGAGGCAGTGTTCATTCTGAAGTAGTCTTGTTTAAAGTACATGGAGTTTTCCCTGTGCATTCAGATAGGTGAAAGATGGCACAAACTACCTATTTGATGGATTTTTAGGTGCTTACACTATACTCTTTCTAGGAGGAAGTCATTGCTAATGAAGTTCTAATGCTAACTTTCAAACAACTTCTCTTGTATGAGAGAAGATAAATCAAAAGATGACCTAGTAAGGTTTGTGAAGATCTGATATGAATTGTTCACCCTAAAGAGCAGACAATAAGTTCTTAATAGGAACCTTGGAACTTGAGAGATATTAAAAAGCTGTCTGGCTACTTAAAGGACCCTGGCTCAAGCAGGGGTGTTGGATGAGGTGACCTCTAGAAATCCCTTCCAACAGAAAAAATTCTGTGATGTTTTATTAATTGGGTCCCTAATTCAGCTAGTGCTTTATTTTAGCCTTATTTAATGAAGCATTCGCTTAATTAGGTGCATAGGTAAATCAAGATCCATTTAGAATCAAGACTCTTTCCTCTTGGCATCTTTCTAACCAAAAGAAAGTGGAGAATTTTGCGATGGAGGTAAATAAACAGAATATGGGTGTCATCTCCTTCAAATCCTATTGGAGAAACATGTTTTGCATGCCTCATAAATGGTAATTGGGGGAGCAGGGGTTTCTGAACCCCTAATAATGAACACTGAAAACACAAAGGGTACTTTGGCGAGGAAGGCACGTATGTGTAATTGCATTTCCTTTATTGATAATCTGCTGGTTTAGGTGTTGCTTTATGATTGCTATTGCTGTTCTTGTCACCACTGTAGTGAATTAGATACTTCAGTCTAAGCAGAAGTTCAATATCAAATGGCATCTCCAGCAAATTGAGGAACAAATGTGCAGAAACTGTCTGGCAGACCTATGTGTTGGCCTTCAACCAACATCTTCTCCAGTTTACACTTCAGTTGCAAAAAGGTTTTTTGTAGGGGATAATGTTCAACTGCATTTCTTCAGTTAAGGAGGAAAGCGCTGCCTCATGTCAAGTGTCTTTGTTTTGTTTTATTGTTTGAGCAAATCTGGGTAATAATGTGCACAACATGAGGCTCTATAAAGCAGCAGCCCTTGAGCCCAAGCTCTCTTCATAATTGTAACAGCATTCCACTTAAGCTAATAGGAACCACTGTGATGAAAGCAGCAGCAGCCCACTTTAAGAAAACCCTGGACTCAAGGCTGAGCAGCCATTCTGTGGGATGAAAACTGGCAGTTTTCCAAAGGGATACCTGAGGTTGGGGACTTATTATGGAGAACTGACAGCAGCTTTGCTGTGCTTCAGGCAGACTTCTTAGCACGGACAAACTACCTTGCTGTACATATTTAGCACATTTTCTCAAGCTGTGTTTTACAAGGATTTCTTTCTAGATGAATGTTGTTTTGAAGCAGTAGTGAGTAGTTTTAAAAGAAAACAAAAGTACAATTCTAGGAGGGGATTATAGGATTTATTTACAGAAAGGGTGGTTAGGCATTGAAATGGGCTGCCCAGGGAGGTGGTTGAGTCCCTATCCCTGGAGGTGTTTAAGAATTGTGTAGACGTGGTGCTGGGGGACATGGTTTAGGGACCCTGGCAGTGTAGGGTTAATGGCTGGACTTGATGATCTTGAAAGTCTCTTCCAGTCAAATCATTCTATGATTCTATGATTGTCTTATGAGGACCTCTTGCTCTTCATCCATCATCTTGAGTGCATCTTTAACAAGGCTTCACAGCTTTGGGGAAACTCGACAGCTTTTCACATGCTAAAGTTGTAAACTGATTTACATGTGTATGGCCTCATTCAGTAAAGCACTGTGGTTTGAGGTGAAGTGTAAGCCTGTGCTTTTGGTGCTGAGGACACTGCAACCATCAACATATTTAAAAACAAAGCAGCTCCTTGGTGATTTATAGAATCAGTGACAAAACTCAACAATAGATAATGCTTTACAAGACAATATCACCCTTATTTCTAATAAAATTTCTCACCAAGAGATTTGTTCTTCTATTAAAAAAATGTAAAATTCTCAAAGATTTGATGAGCGTTGTTTTTTAGTACATCTTGAGGCTGCTGTACAACTTCTAACAACACAGTGACATTGGCTTTGCGATGGTGGATCAAATAGTTTCATGCTCTTGGAGTTTGAACGAGTTCCCTTAACGTTAATTTGTGTATTTCAAATCACATAAATTCTTGACCAAACATTGAGCTATTTCTTTCCAAAACAATTGAAAGGAACAGTTTAAATTTCCAAATAACATTGCTGGAGAAGTCCAAGTTATGTTCCCTTCAATATTAGGGTATTTTTCTTGTTAAAATTCTAATGATAATATGGAAGCTTACAAAACTTTACGTTCTTCTGTATCATTCTCTGTTGCGTATTATGTTAATTAGTTGGCTTTTAAGCAGTATATTCTCTATTTGATCTTTGAAGTTCAGATTTCATTTTTAGAGTATGTAAGGACTTCTTTGTAGGCAGTTCTATAATTATACATTTGTTTTTGATGCTGATACTTATTTTCTATTATAACTATTCTGTAAATTGAAGAGGTAAAGAATCTGACTTCATTTATATATAAGTAATCGGTGATTTTTTTTAAGAAGCAATATTGAAATGTGATATTTTAAGAGACCATGTACTTTTGTGCTAGAATAGTGAATTTTCTTTATAAGGGATAAGGAAAGTTCATCTAGGCCAGCCTTCTAATTTGCTGAAAATCCTTAAGTACTTTTAATTATTCTGCTCATGGTAGTTGCAATTCAGAATTTAAAAAATTTGTTCAAGGCACAAGCTATGCACTTTAAGAATGTTTTGTCTGTTGTGGTGGATTAGGTTTTGGGGTTTTTTTTTGATGGATTAATAAATATGTATAGGATTCAATCTTGATTCTTGGCCAGAGTGGATGCATTTTGGGTATGGAATAGAGCCCCAAGCCTATAAAAAGCTGTAGTTTTCCTATAATTATAACAGTCCAGAAGTTGTTGTCAGAAGTATCTCCTCTCTGTGCTGCATCTGTTTTTCTCTGGTGTGCTGCAATAGCACACAGAAGAAAACAAACAAAAAAAACCCCAACAAACTCTTAAAGCCAGCATCCCCTCATGAAACCTTGTGGTATTCCTGAACAAAAGTTTATTTCTAATGTGAAATTAAAGATTGAGGATCCATAGCTTTGAGGCTGCTAAGCTAAGAGATGCAAATCTCTCATTTACCTGACTATAGGAGGAAAATTAAGTCTAGTGGGTGATATGGCCATTTTGCAGCAGAATAGGTTTATTTTAATGGCTGTGGTAGATGGAAAGTAAGATGGTAATTTGGCCTCTTGAAATGGAGAAAATGAATTCCAGAGAACTGGGCAAAGACACCGGGAGGGGGTAGAATATAATGGAGATGTTGTCATAAGAATGCAGATATTCTAGGTGCAAAACATAGCACACTGCTGAACTGAACAGGGTTGGCAAAAAATAAGTTCCACGACCATCACTGGGGCGTTCAGCTGTGGCTGTGACTGAGGGGTATAAATAATGTATTTCTGTCTTGCTGGGTGTACTGGATGTTGTAATTTTTTCTGATAAGGGCTGTCTGGCTGTTGGAAAGTTTCCAAATGCTGAATTTCTGTATTTACTTTTAAGGCCATTCTTTGTTAATCATGTTTGGCTGGAATGTTGGGCACTCTTCACCACTAAATGTTGTGGGGGGAGTTGGGCTGCACTGATGTGATTTTAAATCCCTTCATCTGTTGGAACTCCTGGTGGTTTTGACCTCATGACTGTGGCCGTGAAACATCAGTTTTCTCTCCACCTTTGCAAAACCAATGCTCAAAGGGAGCTGCTGGCTCCTGTAATGGGGGCTTTATATATTGAAGTAGTTCCTTACTGCTGTGTCTCTTCCTCAAACACAGACATCCTTGCAAGCTAGAGTGCTTTAAATAATCACTGCTGAGTTGTAAATGTTTATTTGTTTTCTTTTGTCCTATTTTTGACAGGCTATTTGCGATAATTTTGTTAATTGCCACTTGCAAGGAAGGATCCCTCTTACCCTTTTCTCTCCACTTATTACCCACATATAGAAAATGTCATTTAGCCTTATATGCATTTGCATGAAACGCTACTGTTGCTTTGTAGGAGAATTAGCTCTAACTGCTTGACAGGAGAGTGTGTGTTTATGTAATGTGTAGTATTCGTGACTATAAATACATTTAAACATCAGAGCAGAGTTGCTGATAATGCAGAGCTCTTGTTCAGCAGGCTGCTCTGCAGCTTGTAGGTTGGATGTGAGCGACAGTGCGTTCGAGCCATCTGGAGCTGGCAGCTTAGGGGACCTTTGCTGCCAGTGGGTGGAGTGGCAGTGTGCCTCTGGAGGATGCAGCTCCTGCTGCCTTCTCCCAGGATTTCCACCAGTGTAAGGGAGTCAACGTTGGCAAAAAAATGGAGGGATGGAGGACTTGGGCCCTGCACCTCCTCTCTTCTTTCCCCCACAGTTGTGAGTGTAGAAGTGGAGGCGGTAAGCAATGCATATGCAATTAACCTACTGCCTCTTTATCTTGAGGGAGCTTAGAGTTGACAGCAACAAGAAAAAGTGCAATTGTAAGCTTATTTACTCCATTTGTTAACCGTCTGGGATATAAAGCCTCTAAAGTGAAGGAGCTGTCAGATTTCATTCTAGTTAACCCTGAGAAAACAAAAGACTTGATTTTAATTTCTTTCATCAGGCATTTAGTTTAGCAACAACCTTGGACAAAAAGCAGGATATATCCACGTTGTCATAGGAGGTGATTGCTAACAGAGGACACCAGTGGTCAGCAGGGCTCCTGCTGGAGGATATGAAAAGAGGTCATCAAAGGATGAGAAACTCTTCCATGATTTGATTTGTCAGGTGCTGTGAAAGGTGATGGGTCCATATCTTGAAGGCTGCTAAACTAGGAGAGATGCAACAGTCTCCTTCTCCAGTTATGGGACTACAGGAGGCAAATTAGGTAAAGTGGGTGACATGGATGTTTTGCAGAAGAATAAATTCGTTGTAATGGCTGGGAGAAATGGAAAGTAAGATAGTAATTTGGCCTCTTGAAATGGAAATAATGCCAGAGAGCTGGGCAAAGACACCAGGAGGGGGCAGAATATAATGAAGATGCTGTAACATGCATGCTAGAATGTTGTGAGTTCCCCTTGAGTTTGCATTGGGACACAACAGCCAGGATTCATCTTCAGAGTTTCCTGAATAAAAATACATGAAAAAAATACAGTGCAAGAAGAAGTGGCACAAATTGTGACAGTTTAAGGTACTAGAAATGTAACAATGAATAATGTAATGGGAGAGGGTAAGCTTTGCTATATAGTACTGGGAAAATTTGCTTTGCTTTTTGTTTGTAACTGTGGAAACTGGGCTATTTGGCTTTTTTTTTTAGCAGTTTAGAGTTATGGTAGCAGGGTTGAGAATTGGTGTTGCTTTCCCCCTGAACACTAGTGAACCAAAGTAGAGAAATTAAGGAAGATAAATTACTTTGAGGGAAAAGCAAATAAGAACAGCATCTCACATCAAGGAGACAAATTTTACACTGGAGCAACATTGGCTCCAATAGAGCAAATGTAGTTTAAAGGAGGAAAGTATTTGTCCCTGGTTTCTGAAAGAAGTGGGGAGAAAGATGCTCCAGTACAGACGGGGGTGGGGGGGGAAGCCAGTATCAAGGATGGGACAGAGAACATGTGATTATATAAAGCAGATGTAGGAATTCCCTGCTAACCACATCCTTTATCTTAGTGGGATTCTCTTTCATGATGTACACAAGCTTGGGATTTGGTCTTGAGAAACCCCTGTTATATGTTGAATTACCTTTCAGGAATGTCTGTGAGTTAGAATGAGGTGTGGTTGCCTCCAGGAAAAAGGAATAGTGGGAAATAGCCCTTGCAGTGTGGGAGTTTAGTGTTCTGCACTACTGAGAATTGGGTTGCTTTGGTGCCAAAATATGGATTTAGTTGCTTAAAATTAAGTCTGCCTGTGTCCCAGTTTCCCCATCTGTAAAATGTATTACAGCAATTTCAGCTAATCCTATTAAATTGTAGTACTAGTGTTTCACTATTAATATATCTACAAGGACATGCATCATGGTAACTTTACCCCATGGTGACTAAAATGTCTGCAGTGGCACAGTATAAAATAATCAGAGCCTCTGGGACTCTGGAGCTCTCCTTTTTTAATTGGTTGACTAGAAAGAAATTATGCCAATTTTCTCCAAGTAAAGATCTGGTCTACCCTCACCATGAGGCGAGGGGAAGCAACCTATCTTTCATACTAAGATTTTGCTGCTTCCTCTCAACCCTGCTGTTTTAGGGTAACAAGCAAGCAGGATTTGATGAGAAAGCTTTGTCTTTGCTTTGCCTGTTAAACTTGTGAAATTATTATTTTTTTAATGTTTTATCTAACATGGTTCAAGGAAGGACTCGGGTGCCTTCAAAATGCAAAGACTGTGTGTAATGAAAAGACTTCCTGCTAGGCAAGGAAAAAGCTTCAGAGGTAATTATAGCTCCGTTTCTTCAGCATTTTGTTCCATTTAGTGTTTTATTAAACCTCTCACCTGATCTTTGGTGTGTGTATGATAAAAGGAAGTTTGTAGTGCAGCCACCTCTGATAGATGATATAATCCTTTTAGCAGGCAGGATGTAAAATAGGTCCCATAACACATCAGGATTTCCTCAGAAATCTCTGGCAAGGCTAATTATTTTTTTCCTAGCCACTGAGCAATCACTATCTCTCCCACAGTTACTAAGTGCTTCTGACCTTCAATATTTCTTCTACACTCATGCAGAGCTTGCACCTAGAGTCCCTCAAGGCCACAGCACCTGGGTTGCTGTTTCAAAACTGAGCTCCCCATAAAGGACACAATTTTTAACTGAGGCAGTTTCTGCTTGCTCGGTGCATCCTCTGAAGACAGTAGCATAACATGCTGCCTTGCCATAAGAAAAAATAAAAAGCCTGTGTTCTTTGGAGTCCATTATATTAATAGATACCATTAATACCCTGTTGATTGCAGTGGCAATGCGGTAATTACAATATATCTAAAATGTCACTGTTGGAAGGATTGTAGAGGAAGGTTATGGCACAATTTTGAAAGTAGGTGCTCACAGCATGTTGCTTGAATTAATCACTAGACAAAGGGGAGGCAGCATGACCCAGAGAACGAGGTTCACAATCCTGGAAGAAAATCCCAGACTGGTACTGAAGCCACAGTAAGGGAGCAGAGCCTGGCTCCTTCATAACCTGAAATTGTCAACATGATGATCTGTCAGTGGACCATGTTTCAGAAGTGCTGGGAAAACTGATGTCTGGGGGGTTGCCAAGCAAGCAGCGAGAGCCTGGCATTCGGTATCTGGTTCAGCTGACTGAGCACGGGCAAGCTGTCTCACCTCTCTCTGCCTCTTCTGTGCAGCCACTTTAATTTTCCTCTGTTTAGGAGCTAGAGTTTAATTAGGGTAAGTGTTCACCAGCATGTGGGAACATTTTTGATGTCCAGATGTTTTCCAGATATCCCAAATACATTCATCTTTTCTGGCTGCTTGTGGGTACTTGGTAATGCTGAATATTATTCTCAAGGTCTCCAGAAACATTTAAAATCAGAACTCATTTGCAAAAATGAGCCATAATCACCTTTAAGTGTTCATTATTTAATAAAATTAATCTGCATTTAGATATCTTTACTGTAATTACTGTATGTACAAGGGCTGAAATCTGAATGTGATGAGCAGGTGCTGCGAGCTTAAGATTTGGGTCATATGTAATATGAAAATGAATATTCCACATCTTAATTTTAAGAAGTTAAATATTACCTGCTCTAGTCCTTCAGCTGAAAACAGTTTCACCAGAGGCGAGTTCTGAACTATTCCCTCTACCTCTCCTGAACAAGTTTGCGCTCTCTGTTTCATGTTCTTCTGCTTCAAACACTGATTTCTACCACCTCCCTCACCTTCTCTCTCAACATCTCCAGAAGACAGGCAATGGCCTAGAGCAAAACAGTTGGGCGTCCCAGCCCTGCACATAGGACTGGGAACCTTGGGATTCCTTTTGAGTAGGAAGCCAAGGAAAAAAAAAAAAAACAGGAAAAAAAAACCCTTTGTACCTCCCTGTGTAGGCACTTTCTCTTTCGTAACATCGACAAGTGTCTGATTGTACCATTTAAATAAATAATCACCAGAGACACATTTCCATTCAGTTGACAGCCTGTTTCTCAGTAATTTTTATGGTTCCCCAACCAGAGCTCAATATACCACATATACAAAATAATTATAATGAAGCTAAGCGTGTGTTTGCTTTCTTTGAGGGGTACATTTCTCAAATATTCCCTGGGAGAGAGTTTTACCTAACCCAGGAACTTTCAATGCTGTTATAAGTGTGACTGAAACGGTAATGATGCAATTAAATATTAAATCAGGTGTTCTGCATTATATTTTAGTTACATCAAGAACTCCCAAATGAAAAGGGGGGGAAAAAACCCCAAACTAACAACAAACCAACCAAAAAAAACCCCAAAACAATCAAACTAAAACCTGCAAAAAAAAAAAAAAACCAAGCAAATTAAAAAACACCAAAACCGAGCAAAAGATGACAAGTCACTGTGTGTTTTTCACACTTTTGTTAGACTAAAAGTGGAGGAGGCCTTAAGTGAGTTTACTGCTCACAAATGTGGGACTATAATGAGATACTATTGAGGAACTGCAGGGAGAATACAAAATCACCAGCAACCTACAGTGACCAGCACAATGTGATCCACTTCCATAAGTGGAGGCTATAAGCACTGCCTTATTGCACACTAATAACACAGGCTTTCTATAAAACCCATGGCTGATGCAGGGTAGGACAATTTTACAGGTAGGAAGCTGTAGCATGGATATTAAATGACTTCCTGAGAGTTGTACAAGAAACTGGAACAAAACTGCTCCAGATTGAATCCAGGGATTCAAAATCTAGAAAATTAGTTTTCTAAAAACTAATTGATTGATTTTCTGTTGTGGTAATTGGAGTAATAATTTGTGATACCTGATGCTTCTGAAAACTATTCCAATGGCATATCTGGGAGCCCTGCTAAAATAATGTTGCACCACTGATATTATAGATGTCCAAAATACATTTCCTGTGGAATGAAGCTTTGGCGTGTATTTGAGAACACCTCTTATTTATAACTACTTTTTTTTTTTTTTTCCCTAGCAAGAAGGGGGAGGTTCTCCAAAGTATGACACCATTCCATACTACTTTTAAGGCCTTTATATTGCTGGAATAGCACAGTAAAGCTCCTGCATAATGAAAACCTGAGTCACTCAAAATATGATATTACTTTTACTAAAGGTAATTTTTTAAAGTGCAGATATACTCAGTAGGGCTTGATCCTTGTAGTTAATGAGATCTTTCCTTTTCTTTGCATTTACCCAGAGTTTTGCATTTCAGAGACACTTCTACAAGCTCTCTGTAGACACCTGCTTTACAAGCTTTTACACTGGAGACAGTCTGTGGTCTATCCCCTTCCCTTTGACAAAATCTTGCTTTCATTGTTTCGTTGTGTGTTTTCTTTCAAGTAATTCTTCAACTGGAACTTCATGTTCTGCCCCTTTTTTTAGTAGCAATTTAACTGTTGTGACCTGAAAATTTGTCCTCTTGTCTAATTTTTAAGGAGAGCTTATTTATGGAGCTTGAGCTCCCATTGCATTAGAAGTGAGGTAGAATGAATGAAGGCTTACTTCTCCCATCCGCTCTCTTATATAGTTTGTATGCAGTAGCTGCTTGCAGCTGGATACTCCAGCAGTTGCTGCATTTCAGAGCTTCTTAGACTATCCATTTATAACTGGAAAGCCAGCATTTTGCTATAACCCCAGGAAAGCGTGTATGTTTTGATGTCAAAATTGCATCTGCTATAGAAAGTGCATCATCCAGTACATTCTTTCTCTATAACAGATATAAGTTCTGTCTGTTTCTCTCAACGTGTCTCAATTTATTTTTTTTTTCCTTCCATATATAAGCATTTGATTGCCATGGTGGGTAGGTATGTGTGACCTGTTACTGCTATCAGGGTCACTAAAGGTTATGCTAGAACACTCCAATGTATCAGCAGAGATTTGTCAAAAAGTCAAATGAGCAAAATTCAAATTAAACAAATTATTATTTGGCCCTAAAAGGTGATCCAGCCTGTTGGAGTGTTCTGCCTGATAATCAGGAATGACGTTTTTGTTTTCCTACTTTGTAGAGTCAGAGCAAAGCAGGCTCTGCAGGGATGCAGAAATTGCTTGCAGCAATGGTTTCTGTAATATGAATCCCAATAAGTGAACACACAAAGTTTTCCAGAAGGATAACCAGCTCACAGGGAAGAACCCCTTTCTCAGACACCTTAGATATGTTTTTCCAGCAGGGGAATTCCTGAAGAAAATCCAAGAAGCTGAGTGGTACAGTCTCCAGGCTTGCTGTGGTCTTGTTCACAGTCCATGTAGGCAGTTGTTGTTGGAAACTGCTGCACAAATGGCTTCTCCGCTGCCAAATCCCAGCAAATCGTGTCCAGTGCCAGACTAGGACCTGCCAGTGGGAGGCTGTGGCCAACTAAAGCACAGAACTTCACTCAGGGATGCACTGATAAGCTGTTCCTGTATTTCTTCTACATAGGCTACAGGCTTTTCCTGTATTTCTTCAGTGGTGTCTCTAAGGAACAAAGCCTCTTAGCATTAGATTGCAAAGACTTAAATCTCTGTCTTATTAGCATTTGTCTAGCTTATTCTTTTGAATGCCTTAGAAGGACATATGTAACTAACTCCAATTCCTGGGGAGTTGTAGCAGGGTGCTTTAGTGGGTGAATAATGTTAGATGATACTGCCAGTCATTTAAAATTTCCTTTCTAGTGACAACCTTTTTTTTACATGAGTGCAATATGTAGCTTTGTGCCTGAGGTGGATCCTGTGCTTGCTGGATCTAGGCTTTGTCAGAGAAATGACTGAGAAACAGTGGTAAATAGACCTCACCATAAATGAAAATGGATTCCCATCTGTACCCTCCTCTGACCTGCTCTGTCTATGATCTGGGGCACTCTGTTGTGGTTATTAAGAATGAACTGCAGGTGTTAAAGAATTTGAAAGTTCATAAGAAAAAGGAAATAGTCTCTCCATGTGGCTTCAGCAGCTAGTGGTGTCAAAAAACAATTCTTCACGTCATGTTTCAGGGGAAAGGGCAAATAGTTCTCATGACCCTCTCTGTTAATTTTGGGCTCCTTTGGTGAAGAGCAAGGTGTCAGCAAGAAATGGTATTTCCTCAGTCGTGTCAGGTGTTGTAACCTTCTGTTGCCTTTGTTCTTGCAGCTGGTAAAACGGGGTAACTATTATATTTCTATGTTACCTCATTGGGTAACCTAGGACAGCTAACCTAAAACATTGAGCAAAGATAATTACGATAATCATAGAATTTCCCCAGCATGCTTTTATCTTCAAAAATGCTTTACAGACAGTAATTAAAAGTCTCGAGTGAATGGAGAAAAATATCAGAACTGACTCTTAGCCCCGTGCAAAGTGCCGGGTAAGTGGTCGCACGATGGTTGACTGCGTAATGGTGTCGACAGGTGTCAGCCAAGTGCCACCACTTGAGCTGCCCAGAGCAAAGCTGCAGCTGCATGCTTTCCAGCTCCCTTGCAAGGCAGAGGAGGATTATTTCGGGTGGAGAAAATGTCAGCCTTCTGGATGCTAATTAAGCTTGATAACCGGGCTTCAGTGACATAGAATTGAGAGATGTAGAAAAATCTGAGTGCTGCTGTGCAAATTGCTGCAAATGGAGTTTTAGGGCAGGCTACTGGGAGCGTGTCAGTGCAAGCTGAGCCAGGCTGCTTTTCTCTACATGCATTTGCACATCTGCATTGGCTGAGGACAGTTTCTTTCCTGAGTGACTGATTCATTTTCCACAACCTTAGGTATAAGGAAACACCAACACCTATATCTGATAGTATCTGTGCTTCCATGACTAACTGGTTTCTGCTAATGAAGCTGGCTTAGTGATTAGTGTGTTGATTTGAGCATGGCAGGCATCTCCTTGGGCTTCTTTATGCATAAAGATAGGAGCAGGTCTCAGTTACCTCAGCCTAGTCTCAGACTGTAATTGATATGAGAGTATTATCCGTGCAATCAGAGAGGGGAAATAATAGGATTGAACCCTGCTTGTATTTTATAGACTTCATGTCATGAAGTTTGATTCAAGCAGCTTGAAGGGCAACGCATGTCTCAGCATGATGACTTTGACATGCACTGCATCTCTGGGGAGAGAGTGCATCTGTTATCTGCTTCTTTCATGTGGACCCTGTCATAATCAGTAAGAACAGCTCAATGCATAGATATTATTCATGCAAAGGATGTGGGTATCTATTTCTTTTAGTGTACCCCAGAGTGTTAAAATAATTTCCTTCTGTATTATGATCAATCATTATATAGCAGTGTGTCTAAAAGAGTATTTAACTACAAGATATTGCTATGTCTGATGGTTCAAAATTATCTGAAATGCTACCTGGAGTCATTATTAATCTGATGTGTTGTATTCCTGCCACCATTTAAAAATAAAAAAAAAAAAAAAGAAAAAAGGCCCAAATAAACAAAAAACCTTCCAAAACCAACCAAACACCAATACCACCCCCCAAAAACCCAATAACCAAAACTCAAACAAAAAAATCCACCACAAACCAACCCAAAAATCCCCATCAAAACCCCAATAACAACAAAATTATGCAAACCCTGAATAGTTTTTATCATTGTTCAGTGCAGTGGTTATGGCTTGTTTGTTGTTTGTTTGTGGGGGTTTAGTTTTTGGGTTTTTGTGTGTGTGTGTGTGTTCTGTGGTTTTGTTTTGTTTGGGGTTTTTTTGTTGTGTGTTTGGTTTGGTTTTTTGTTGTTTTTTTTTTTAAGGAGGTTTACTACGTATAAAATAACTTGAACCCCTTTTTATGAATATTTTAAAACATAGACATGGGTTAATGAAATTATGGTATACATAGTAATAGGAAGATTAGAAGGTATTGGAAGTAAAACTGAGACTTTTGAGTGAAACTAAAAATTCTATAGAAATGTGTAATTTTGAGCAGCAGTAGAACATTCTTTTGTACTTTTTAAATATTCAAATCCCCAGATAGGATTTCTCTATATAATCTTAAATTCAATTTAACTTTTTATATCAAAAATCTGAAGAAAGACCTTCTCTATATTTCAATTTAGAGAATAAACACAAACATACCCCACGTCCCACCTCCCAAACTATTGATTCAGTGCCTCACTCCAGCTCTCAGGACCACTCCCTTCCTAGAGCACTTAGTGAGTAATTCTCTCAATGTATCTTGGTAATGGACCATTATTCTGAGACCTTCAGCACTGGGAAAGAAATACATTCTCGTGCAGTAGGCTAGTTCAAGATTGATGTGCCTCTTAAATTCTGAAAATAGGTCGCAAGTGTGCTATCCTTCTGTCCCGCAGGGAATTTCAATTCCCAAAGCACAGACTCCTCCTATTTGATACAGGAGTGTTACTGGAAAGGAGAACTCCATCTCACTTGGAACTTTTCTGTTGTCTTTATCACTGTTTAGGCTAACAGAGCTTATCTAAGCCCCTAACTGAGGTCTCAACACAGATGTTGTTTTGCAATTAACCTGTGATCATATGTGTAGATATTCCATATGTGTTAAGAGTGGAGATGGATCATAAAGCCCCAAAGTAACTCCTCAAATAGCTTGTGTAGGCTGACCTTCAATTTCACACTAACTGGCACAGTCCTTAGAGAATTGTTTAGGGCAAAAAGACAAGATAAAAAAACAAACCAGAAAAAAACATAACCAAGCCAACAAAACTCAAAAATCTGTCATGGTATTGTCCCATACTGTCTCATGGGAGAGCCTGTCATCTGCATTCAAATTTATTTGTGAATAAAATGATGTAGTTTGTTCCAGGCTGGAGCACATGCACATGTTTACGTGCAAGCTGGACAACTAGGGGACCTGGGCACTGGAGTGAGGTAGAGAGCAGCTGTATGAACATGCCAAGATATTCTTGCAGCCGTGACTAAGTATTAAGTTCAGTTTATGGCTAACTGCAGCATATTAGATTCATCCACGTTTATATTTTATGCAGACAGTACCATTTATATTATGCAATCTACATCCAGGAATCTTGTAGTCATTTAAGAAAATCAGACAGCAGTACATTAAACTCAGTTTATGTCATGTTCATTAATGATGGCAAACTAAATATATGTATTTAGGTTTCATCAGAATTCAGTGTTTTTGAGCTTGCCTGTCTCTTAGGCACTGCTATGGTTAAAAACCTCTTAGAAGCAAATCTGAAGTTTGTGGCTGTTTAGTACTTGTACTATTCATACAGCAAGATAAATCCATTCCTGAAAAGTATTTGTTTTTGAATTACCCCATAATGACCTCCTGTTGAGGTAATAACATATTTGGACACCACAATATTTCGCAGCATTTCCCTGAATTGTAGCATCACGCTTCTTAAATGTTGCAGGAGGGATATTAGGAGGGGTGAGGCTTCCAATTTCTGCTATGGTTGAACACCCTGAGCAGTAGCTGCTGAAGCAGGATTCCCAGGAGGTGAGGGCTAGATTTGCTTCTATTGATGTGTTGCAGTCCCTTAAATCTGCAATTAATTTCCATTGGTGCTTCATTGGTACAAGTACCTTCCTGAACTAAAACACTTGCACTGAGTTCTATGCCCTTTTGTTCAGAAGTTTTTCTATTTTTTGCATGGGCCAGTTTTTCTTGTTGCACGTTTCTGTATGTCTTCAGAAAAATAATTTCGGTTTAGAATTCCTTCAGAAGAAGTACCAGTGTGATCTTTATAAAACAACCTCATTGAATATAGATTGATTACTCCCATTTCCTATTATTGCTGGACTCCATGACACCTTAGCAAGAGCCCAGGAGCATCTGTAGACTGGTACTGTCAAATGCAGCAGCTGTGGATGCAGCTACATAAAACATCTTTTATCCCTTTATCCATTTCCTTCCCGGCCTCTGGTCAAAAAACAGCATCAAGCTAGTGACCAGAGATAAAGCTTCACTGTTGCATGGGAAAGGTTCTGTTCTGTCTGAGGGCTTGTGAGGCCATCAGCACCTTTATTCTGCAAGTCTTTGGCAGGAACATCCTTAATGTCAAGAGACTCCTCATATAATCTGTCTGCATGTTACAGACGAGCAGAATGTTCTCTGTTTTAAGATCATACTGGGTTCAGTAAGAGCTGTCCTCCCGTGGACATCTGCCCATAAAGTGGCACAAGCAACGTATGGGGAGCTCATTTGCAAATGAATTAACACATTTTGATCAGCTCTGCCGCACTTGCAATCACATCACATGGGTTTTGCAGTGGATATAAGAGACACATTAGCTGTTAGCATGACACGCTGCAATTATCTTAAACCAGCCTGCTAACAACTGTTAACATTCTGTCTTCTGGCTGTGTAGTGACCCAGGCTCTATGAGAGCCAATATACCTATTATAGCTCTGGACTGTGTTCTGAAACTGTTGTGACACAATTCACTTCTTTGTCAAAAGACCTAAAAAGAAGGGGAAGAGAGGAGTGAACACTTGACATAATTTTGGAGCTGAGAAAATACAGAGACTGAGACATTATGGATTTTGTAATTAAGTTTATTCTGGTATTTATTTTTTAATTGATATGGTATTTTTACAATAATAACATGTTTAGTCTGTACCATGCTTTTCAAAATCTTAAGCTTATCCTTTGTGGCTCATGTTCAGCAGCACAATACTCTTCCTGGCTGAATAAGCATTACACCTGTAACTTGGTCACAGGAGCCAAAGCTTGTGGAAAATGTGTTTTAAAATATACTTCCAGAAAGTTGTGGAGTGTTCAAACTCTATGAGCTTTTCGGATTTTGAGTAGTGCAAAAATTCTAAATAGCAAGGGGTCATGCATCATGGTGGAAAAGTTGGAGGCAAGCAATTATAAGCAATATAAATTTGTTTAAAGACCCAATTTTTGTATTGAAAAGTGCTTCATGGTAGTTTGTACAAAGTGTGCAGGGATATTAATCGTGCTGTTCTGGAAAAATGTGATAAAGGACTTGGATTATTTGTGCATTCAGTATGGCAATAATCATAATAAAACTCTAGAAAGCATTCTGCAAATATTAAATTAGAAATTATAAAAATACTTTCAGGAAGGAAAATATAACTGCCTCAAAAATTGCTGAGTTAAATAACTTGTCCAAAGCCAGTGAAAAGAAAAACAAGAGTCAGACCAAACTTACTATTTTAAGATGAAAAAGCAAATGATGATATGAGTTGAAATGAAGTTCCTAACCCTGAACTCCCGTGCTGTCTAGAAATCTCTGGGCTCAATGGTAGCTTCATGTACGGGACACATGTCTTCAGCAAATGTCATAAAGACACTGTCAGCTCAGTTGTCAGGGGAATGGAACTGCTGGTGCAAAGCAGAATGTTCTGCAGTATTGTTTCATGGAAAGCAACTCATCTGAGCAAAGCATCCTAATGGAGACAAAGCACTGGGGTACCAAAGGTAGGTGGGTTCCAGCCCATTTCTGCAATCCAGCTCCTGAAAGCTGTGTTGTGGTGCAGGCTATAGAACAGCTTCTCCATTAGGATTTATAGCACAGGATCTGGCAAGAGTGGGTAACCACAGGGATTTGACATTTTTGGCAGCAAAGATATGGGGAGGCTTTTCTGTCTCTTGGGGAGGCTCAGCAGTAGCAGTGGGTATAAATTAGTAGGTTATGAGAGCCTGTTACAAAGCTGTCCAATGTTAATCTCATTGGATGTATCTGTATTTAGAATTAATTATGTTTCTGCTGATACAGGCTCACATAGGAGCTATGTTTGTGTACCTCCTCATTTGCATGTTAATGGGGTTCTCCAGGGCTTTTCCTTGATCTTTAACAATAGGAAAGCCTGGCTAATTGAAATTTATTTGAAAAGGGTTTATTTGCCTCTTGGGCTAGGGACAATAGACTATAACAGCTGAGAAAGGCAGCAATGCTCATGTTAGAGAGTTAGGTTTTAATACCTGAGCATACCCACATTGGCAGGATAAATTAACAAAGGAGGTGAATGGTTTTACACTGATCTTTCTCATGGTAACCACCCTAGACTGGTTTGGGTCGAGCCTGTTCATGTAGTGACTGTTTCACAGCAGCTGTGGTAGGAACTCTTGATTTTTAGTGGAATAAAGGACCTGCATGTAAAGCTTTCCATGTGAGATACATCATTGTACATTCCTAACAGATGAGTCTGGCTCAAGAGTGCAGGAATGACAGCCCACCAAGATCTGTCCCAATTACCACCACTAATACTCATTAAAAAATTGAACCTGAACAGCTGAACTGTCCTGAAGTGCCATAGATTGAATCCTGGCTTTATTCCAACTTCTTTGATTTTCTAAACCTCTTACTCGACTGTCACTGTTACAAGACACTTCTATCTCAGGTCTTTGTGGAGTCTTGCATACAGCCCCTTGCTCTCAACAGGGTTCCTCTCCAGAAATGCTGGAAAGCATGGGTGAGGCATGACAGTTGTAGCAGGTCAATGTACTCTGAGGCTGGGAATACTGCAATGACTCAGTGTATCAGCTGCCCCCTTTGCCAGAACTGTCAGTCAAACTGGAGCTGGAGGTGAGGATTTCAGTGTGGAAATAACCATTTGGGTGAATGATGATGATGATTTGTTGGGGAGAAGTGTTGTGTATTTTAATACTTATCCTCTGAGGCCTGTGTTTTCAGCAAACTGTATGCGAGTTATTCTGATGTGTGCCTTCTGGGGTCTGTTGTTTTAACCTAAATAATGAGGTTTCTTACTGTCTAGTTAGTCACCAAAAAACACTGATGGGCCTGATTAACATTTCACTAATTTCTGTGTTTTAGAACCTGCCTGTGATTTGATGGTCTCAGTCCATCTTTTTGCAAATACTTAATTGCTGGGTCTTATATTGAGGTTTTTGATTATGAAGAGTTCATTGTAAGGCAAATAACACATTTCCTAGTACAGAACAGAGTATAATCACAGCTGAAGCACAGCTGTCTAAATAAAATGAACACAAAGTGCAGCTATTGCTGTAATTGTGTTTATATACTTGTTGCATATACTTCATATATTGAATGACAAATAAGCAGACGAGAAAGTAAATTCCCCCTGATTAGGAATAGTAACCGGATTTATTTGACTTTAATGAGTTTATTGGCATCTGCCTCTGAGGGCAGCTCTATGTAACCAAAGTACATTGTGGTCCTCATAAAAAAGAAGAAAAAATAAAAATGGTAGGTTCTGAGGTTGTCCAGACTGACTGCATACTTCAACTTCAGGTTAGATACAGTGCTTCATTCTCAACAACTATTTCATTCATTTTTGCAATATATCACTGCAAATGTTCAGTCAATCTTTGTACAAAATATAATGGAGGAAGCTCAGTCTTGCTGTAATTGACTGCAGCAATAGTCAAGTAAGGCACGAGATAAAGTGTTAAATGCTCTTCAGGTATAAATCTACTGTACCATGTATAAGCAAAGCTGACTCTCTAATAAGGAAACAAAATAATGATCTGAGATGAGTTTCTTTTTTTTGCTTGTCTCTGCATCTCTTTGGTGGGCATTTTTGCTGTTGACTAGAGATGATGTTCAAGTAAGCATCAGATGTGCATCCTGAAATATACTGATACTCTTAATTCAATCTTCATTTTTAAAGTCCTTTGGAAAGTTGAGAGAGAGAAATAGAATATTAATAGCCAAACTGGTTGGTAAACTCTCCAAGCACTTTAGATGTACCCTTCAAAGAAAGAATGTGGCAAACTTTAAATTGGTCCTAAGGGAGCTAGCTGCACGGGACCAGCATCAAATAGAGCATTTAAATTAAAGTGTGTCAGGAGTTGTTGGTTGGTTGTTTTTTTTCTTATTCTTTTTTTTTTTTTCCTGCCAGCTGGAGCCTGGAGAAATGAAACTCTTCAGAATGGATAAGCCTTGCTGGGTGGAACTGTACCATATACTAGAGCTTCTTGTTTTTGTTGTTGTCTCTGTGGCTTTGATGTGATAACTTCTATGTGCTGGAGCTTAAAGCTTTTTTATTGCTCCTAATGGATCATTCCAAGAGTGTTGTAATGGTTGCAGCAGTGAGTTACCATGCCTTACCTGGGAGCATCTTGTTTGCCTAGATGTGGTTTCCATCTTCTTACTCCTGCCTTGTCCCCTAAAACCAGGCTATGTTTAAGTAAACATTGTTTTCTGCCTTGTCATTTGTTCCTCCAAGTGCTTTTTTGTTTTCTTGCATGCTTTAGAAGTTAATCACAAATTTTCAGAGTTTGCTGAGAATTCTTCATATTCTTTTTTGAAATCTGTTGCTGTGATGTTTTCTAAAACCTAGCAATCAGGAAGCCACTAGGCTGTATCAAAGCTGTATCCATCATGATGACTAAGGATTTGTCTGTCCTGCATGGGCAAGTGTGATACAGGGGCTTCCAAGCCCCTGTTAATGTGACGAGCTGTGTGTGGTCTCACAAGGTCTAGCATCATGCAGAGAAACTAATTTAGGTCCAGTTACCATCTCACTGCTGTGTCTTAACTAGCAGGCCCTGGCTTTCTGCTGTACACTGGTATTACTTGGAGTAGCAGCTCTACTATGGGATCTAGTTCTCTTGCTGTTCATTTCTTTTTATCATTTCTTGACTTACGTGGAAAGCTTTTGTTCTGTTTGTTCAGTGTATAACAGAAAATTTTTTCCTGTTTAATGACTGGAGGTTTAGGGTGGCTGTAAGAACCAAAACCAGTGAGGCAGCTCTTTGGACCTATATTAAGTCCTGGACATTGGAAGCTACTGAAGTGAAGTGTGAGATCCCACGCAGGCACAAGTTAAGCATGATGTTAATTTAGTTGAACATCATAAATTATATTATTTTCCGTATTTAAAAAGAGGAAGAATAAGACAATATGAGTATTGCAAAGAAAATATTTCCCTTTACCACAGTTTTAATTAAGTATTGGTGTGTGTGTGTGTGTGTGTGTGTAACGTGAAGTAAACTGATTATGCTTGCCTAGGGTAATGGATCTGGAAGTTGAAATGAGTCTATTTTGTATTGTCTCAGTATATTAAGAACAAATGGAGGATTGAAAGCAACAAGAGTCCTTCATACAAGCATTTCAAAAGCCTCAAAAGGGAATTTTCAAAGGCGTATCCTGCTACAAATTTTACCTTAAGTGTTTGTGCATCTATTTCAGCAGTTGATTTTTAATGTATGTTAGAGTTCATCTATTAAGTAATGGTTGTTATGCATATTTTCACATGGGAGACAGTGAAACAGAAAGTTTGACAGGCTTGCTGTGACTGATTAAATTCTTTTCCCACTTCCATTAGAGTTCTCAATCTCACCTTGAAAAATCTCATACCACACCTTTGATGTGATTTTTAAGTGGCACTTATAGTGTGCATAAGAAACACAGTAACTCCTGTAAACTCTATATTTAATAATGAGACTGAGAGATACGTGCAGGTAATTCCTAGGAAATAGTAATGAAACTCCAAACAGGAACATCTAACACTGTCAGAGATTTGGGGTGGTGGGTCTGCTCCCTCTTCAGTGAACACGTGAGAAGCCAACAGTGCTATATCAGCAGGACTGTAAAATGGAAGACATACCTTTTTTTCAAGGCTATTTCATGTTCTCATATGCTTGGACCAGCCCTTCTGGTTTGAGTTCCTAGAATATGATTTAATGAGTAAGGAAGAGCTTCAGTGCTTAGTTGGTCATAACTGGTATTGGGGTGCTTGCTACTGCTGTGATGTCTGATGAGGTATCTGCACTGGAAAAGCCACAGTTAAATCTAAGAGGTAGGAACTTGCTGGGTGAAAGTGGCACTTCTCAGCTTTCTGATGTATTTTCTGTATTCATCACCTCCACTCCTTTAGCTGTTATCTCTGTTGAAAGAAAAAGCTGTCCCAATAGTACCAGAAACTGAGGCTTCTTTGGAATAAACAATGATTTATTCAACTTAATGTTGCCCTGGAAAACTGTTTTAGAAGACATCTTTAAATGAAGTGACTCTTTTAACGTTTATCTGAAAATTAGCTGTATTTATGTAGTATCAAGTGAAACACAATTCACCAAAAAGTTTTCTGTAATCCTGACACTGGGATATCAATAACAGCATTGAAGCATGTATATCAGTCCTGGACTGATTCCTGGATTTTGAAGTGTGCATCTTCAGGATCTTAAGCATGGACATTTGCAGAATACATTTGAGGTCATAAAGGTTGGGATTTTTTAATGGAAATTTCTGTAGATCAAAAGACACTGCTCTGACAATTCTGCAAGTCTCCAAATTCCTATCAGTTTTTCCTAAGTGGTTTCTTTGGAAATCTCCACCTTCTGGATAATCTCCCCCAGATCAGAGTGTTTGCTTTTTCATCAGGGTGTTTTCTTTTTCTTGTTGCCATTTTATCTTTTTTTTTTTTTTTCCTTGAAACAGCTTATTTTTGGTCTTGAAATATACATTCAGGTTTTTCTGATATGTACCAATAATTAAAATTCATTTCAGACTGCAACCAACTGAGGGTGAGAAGCAAAAAATAGGAATTCAAGGAAGCTGTTATTCACCACATTTTATCTGCAACTCCACTCAAAATCAAAGTTGAAATCAAAATCTGAGACAAATGACAGGAAGCTAGAAAACAATGGATCTCTGGGGAAACACTAGAAAGAAAATGCCAGCAGCTTTAAACACATATGGTGACAAACCTTCATCCTTTGTCAAGTGGTGAAGCTCCACTGATTTCCCAGAACCTGGCCAGATACCTGCTGCTGAAATGCAAAGACTGGCTGAGTGGCTGTGGCAGGCAGCCTGTGTGTGACAAAAAGAGTCCATGTCCTCAGCCTCCCAGGCTCTCTCTCCCTAAAGGCACACTCTCAAATTTTTATTTAGAACATATTTTGATGGTGTGCAAGCTGCTGCATGTTCAGGTGTTTCAGGCTTCTGGATGCAGAGGAGCTGAGCTTGTTCCAGCTCTCAGTACAGGCTGGGTGCCAGGGATCAGATCTTATTTTCAGATTTGTTTTATTTTTAATAGAAGAAATTCTGATAGCTCCAAATGACCTATGAAGGTAGTCGCCATGTGTTTATCATCACAGTATCTAAGGAGTAGGTGAAGTCAGAATTTAGCCTTGTTGTTATTAAAATAAAAGCTGTAGAATTCAGGGAAAGAACTAGAAACACATTGTCTTCTCATTTTGCAACAGAGTACAGCAGAGGAAAATTCACCTTCCCCACCCTCTCCTGAAGGCCTACAGGAGATGTATTTTTTTTAACTGAAACACTGAATCTGTCGGTTTCAGGCTTAAGTTCTGTATATTTAGCTGGTTTTGACAAGTTTTTTGTTACTGATTCAAAGGTCAGTTGTTCCTTCTCCTCTGACAACATGCTTGAATAAAATGTAAACCTGGGTGAGCTGTAAAATTTGAAGTGGGAGAAAGTGCAGATGTTATGTTTATTTCCAAGAGTTTTTAACTATTCAGAGAGAGAGGCAAACACACCAATGTGCAAAATGTGCCTAAAGCAACAGTTCTTTCATTTCCCTGCACAGTGCCCATAAGAAGAATTATTAAACATTATTTTCACAAGGCAGGCATGTGTATTTTAAATCAGGATTGGAAGATATTCTGTGGTTTAAGAGATTTATATGCTATTGCTTCTTTTATAATTATTTCTGTAAATGGATATGAGAGTTGAATCACTTAGCATCATTTGCTTTGCTGGAAAAAAACAATGAATTTTAAGCTCAGCTTATTTTCATATCTAGGCAAGTGATCTGTTATTCCTGAGAACAGCTTGGTGTTAGGGCATATTGCTGCCTTTTCTACTTGAAAGGGAAAAAAATATACAAACAGTAGTTCATGCTGTCAAAACTCTGGGATGTCTAAATGTCTTTGAAAATCTGCATTCTCTGTACCTGAATAAGAATTGCACTCACAAAGGCTGTTCAGATCCTCAGTTTTTACTAATTTTTGCTGTCTCAGTTGATTTTGCTGTTGACAATTTTTCTGGCACCAGCCATGGAATCAGGATCCTGAATGTTTGTACTTGGAAGACAAGAACTTCTTGGAGATCTCTTCTGTAATCGTGTGTGTGTGTGTGTGTGTATACACACATAGTCATTATGAAACTCTGCAGCTCTTAACTGGCTTACTACCTTCTATATTGTTAAGTATACCTGTCTATAAGCTTATATGTATACATGCATATATTTAACATATAAATACATGTTAAAAACCAAACTGCTGGAAAAAAAGAAAACTATTGAAAATTAATACTTTTACTACCGAAGAAGGAAATATTATTCTACAGCAGCTGCAGTTTTATTCAGAAATGGACTTGTAGATTTAAATTTCCCCATTCAGGAGGGGTTTGAATTAAGGCCAACTGAGTCCTCCTTAAACCTGCATCCTAGTTTGAAGTATTTCTTCACATAAGTGCATTTCTCCTCAATTTACAGTCCTGGCTCACAGGAAATTCCAGTTACAGGTGCAGGTTACGAGTGACCTGGCAGTGCCAGGTTTCCCTCTTTGCCAGCCTGTAGAAGCAGTGATCTATATCATCCCCACCCTCTGGAAAAGGATCATGCAAGGAGAGCAGGCTGGAGCTCATTACCCCTAGTTTGGCTGTGTGAGGTGCAGTGTTCAGGAATGCTGCTCACCTCCTACTGCTGCTGTGGGTGATGCAGCTGATCCTTGCACAGCATTGAAGATGGGGAGCACTGTGTCTTGAGAGTAGACTTAAGTCACACTTGAATGTGACATCTGTGAACATTTACCAGTATAAACCACTTTTTTTTTTTTTTTTTTTTTGTGATGCCAAGACCAATTTGCTTGTGTGCCTTTTATGTTCGTGATTTGGACTGGCATTGTGGTTTCCTGTAGGGGAACCCACGTGCAGAAGCCGATCAGACCTTTGTCAGGCACATTCAATTAATGTTTCACTTCTTATCTAAATATTTAAAAGGGAAATTAAAGGTCCGGTTTTACTTCTAATACGGAGTTAATTCTTGTTATGGCCATCTACTACAGTCAATGCCATTATTTTTGCACAGAAAGATAAATAGAAATTTTAAATAGTTAACAGGATTTATTAATATTTTTCCCTGTGAAAGAGAATTGGTTTGTGAGATATAGAGAAAAATACATTATTCATAATTTCAAGAAAGTTGATATGAGGATATTTGGCATGAACTATAAAATCTCATTAGCAGCAGTGTTCTGAGACAGTCTAAAGCGGAGAAAATACATTGAGTTAGACCAGATGAATACACGTTAATGCCACCAAGAAAGCTATGTCCTCCTGATTGTTTTTGTGAGGCTTCAAGATACTAGCTACGTTTCCTCTTTAAATTATCATTTACTGAACAAAGTTCCAGAGTAAGTCCCTCTGCAAAAAGTGGTTTGGAAACTTAAGCCACTGAGTAAGCAGGAGGTTTTTCTGTATTATGTTTTGCTCTGCCATTGTTCCAAGCACCACTGAATGAGAATATTGTGTCCTGAAGTAATGGCCAGCTGATAACCCAGAATGTTGCATGCAGCTCTGAGTCTTGACAGGTTTTTCCTCAACAAACTTCTCAGAGAAACTTTTCATCCTGGGTCCAAGGAAAAGCAGCATTTACTTTATACAAATATGCAGTGTTTTAAATGTTGAGGTTGCTTTCCTTAGAACCTGCAGCTACTTCCCTGGCAGGAATAAAGACATTAATATGCAGCCTTAAAGTACTATTGTAATCTCACATAACAATAATTAACTCTGATAGTTCAACAGTTTGATGCAGGGCAAAAGGTCTGCTTGAAGAATATGGTGTCACTAATTACTTTTTGTGATTGTATGTATTGATATTCCAATACAGAGTCAGAAGACAGTAATCTGTCAATGAACTGTGTTACAGGCAGACTCCTGGGGTGAAATCTCAGGCCAATGGAGGTCTGCAGTAAAAAAATCTCCTTTATTTCCATGAGCACAGAATTAACGTTCTTGAGCAATTACACTCTCTCTTTTGGCAGAAATCTGTTGCTCTAGAGGTAATCGCTGGATAAAATCCCAAGACCCTAAATTAATAAAAAGCCCTGGTAGTCCTAGGTAATAACTAGGAGAACAGAAGGAATAAAGTTGATATTAAAAGTGTGGTTGAAGGGAACAATAAGAGACATTCCCATCTGAGGCAAAGGTAACTCCTGACCTCACTGTTTTTTCACAGACATGGCATACAGTAAGTTTTCAATACATACTTTTAATACTGGTTTAACACTAACACTTTCAGTAACCTTCATGTTCCTTACATCCCCCTGCAAAATGTACAGTGATCGTGTCATCTCAGATACCTGTAGTTCAGGAATTGCTCCATTGCTGTCTGAACTTGTTTTGACCCTGCTGGGTATAGTATTGCACCAGGCAGATAACTTCAACTGCCTAATGAGATACGAACTTTATTTATTTATTTATTTATTTATGTGTTTATTTATTTATTTATGTATTTATTTATTGCTGTATCTTGCTCCAGAGGCTTGTTTTCCAAGGTCAAACAGCCTCTTGGTTTTGCAAAGCACTAAGATGATGGCCACAAGTTCATACAGCATCATGAAAAGCACTTAAAAGACCTAATACCAAGAGACTACTGAAAGTCCTTAGTGGTTTGGTTTGTTGGTTTGTTTTTGGTTTGTTTTTTTTTTGCAATAGAGTTAGTTTATTCTTAGGTCATTCTATAGTGTGGGGCTTATGCAGTCCTCTTTTCCTTCTTGTGTACTTCCTGGAACCTCTCATAAAAGTTTTGATATAATGGCCATTAATGTCAGCAAGAGATGCTAGAGGTAAACTTGATAGTGTGCATTTAAAAATAACATGGCTTTTCAAAAATGGAAGGAAAAATTCACCAAACTCATTAGGCTAAAGACAGAGGAGGTACCACCTCAATTTGGTAGATGTATTTTCATTCCAGTGATGTATAGACCAATTAAATGTGTTCTCTATAGCACAGCAGGCACATTATCTATTTATTATACTTGCAGCATCCAGCTGAAATGTTTAGGAGAACCAATTTTAAGATCCAAAAACCTCTAAATGGAAGAAGTTCAAATGATAGGAGGAGATGCCTCAGATGTGATTCAGATTGTGTACACTTGTTAACCCCTTCTGAATGCCTGTTGAAATAATAGTTTTGACCCAAACATTTTGTACAGGTCAGGTTATTTCAGTATTGTAAATGTTAGATGAAGGATTTTAGCTGTTAGGTAAAAGGATTCTATTAGTTTGTAGATTTCTACAGACCAAGAACAGCATCACAGAAGGGAAAACCTAAAGATTATTAAACACATTCAGAAAAGCAGAGGGTGTGTTTGGTCTCCAGAAAAGAATCTCAGTAAGAATGTAAGGTGATGTTTGTCACTGAAATGTCAGCAAAGAGGGGAAATATAATTTTAGGGAAATAGACTGCTGCATTTTCCGTAACATGGTTGCATGAAGAACATCTGATTCCTTGACATCTTAGCCTAGCAACCTTGACAAAAAAGTGATAACATATCTACATACATGCATATAGTTCCAGATGGAACTTGCATGTTAAATTCAGAGAAAAATTCATACTGTCTCTTTTACAGGACAGTTGGTAATCTGAAATATTTTGTATTTACAAATTTTGACAGATTCTCTTTCTCTCTGAAAGAGAAATACCAGAAACAATAACACTATATGCACTAGAAAAGATAATGAAAATCAAATGGTTGGGAGGGTCAAAAGAATTTTCTCCATCTAGAGAGATCTGTAACTTGAAGGGAATCCACAGGCAGCTAGTTAAGGCTGCTCTGTGCTTCTGGGCAGTCCTTAGAGTATGATTCATTATTACTAGCATCATACCCATCTGAGCCTTATATTTAAAGCCTTTTCTTTGGAAGATGTAGGCATTAGTCTCATTATTCAATCATTCATATTTTTAACATGAGGAACTATTTCATGAATTGGTTTATGGGGTTTTTTTTGCTTTGCTGATTTGGTACTTGTAGCCTGTTAAAATTTGCATGTAATTGACAGTGAAGTGCAAGGCTGTCTAAACCAAAATAATCATTTACATAAGCTATGTCCTCAAAATATATTCCCCTCCTTCTATTAAGAAAGCAGTTATTTGAATATTGCCATGTTCCTCCCTGACATCCCTTTCAGCAGCTTGTTCAGAAGCACTGTAGACACAACACAGTAAAAGCAGAACAGCTATTTTGCCATTTTTCATCATTGAGGACATAGCTAAACCTTCAATGAAAGCTCTGTCTCTGGAAGAACAGGTGCCTGACAGAGAAACTGCTCCCGACTGAAATGAACAGAATTACATTCTCAGATCTTTGGACTTTTATTAGGACAAAAATTCAATTTCCAGATGTTTGTGGACAGATCCTTCGTAGCCCTTCCACTGCTCAGTGGCCATAAAGATTCCTGCAGTGTATAGGTAAAAGTGGTGCTTATGATTGACAACTACCCATAAGCCTTCCTTTTAATTTAGGATGCATGGTGCTGGAATATGATTCCTGTATGTACTGTTGCTGAAGAGCTGTTCAAAATGAAGGTCTTATGTGTGACCATAAATAGAAGAATTTCTTTTGTGCCTATTGCATCCCATGTACATTTTATGAGCTGAGGGACATAAACAAGAAAGGGTGCCTAAGTCATATTCTGCTCTCTGCATGTGGAAGAGTTTTTCCCTGCCTTTAAGGAACACAATCATCTGTTGAAACTGAGTGGAATCAAACAAAACCAAGAAGCTGTAGGCTTACACAGCAAGCATACATTATGTACCAGAGGCATATGAAGGACCAGTGTTTACAGAAGATTCAACATAATGTCAAGGGTTAGAAATTTATTTTTTCCCAACATGTAGGGTCAAAACTGATCCTTGTTTGATTCTGTAGGGTTTAGAGTAGTCAACTTTTGGTACATTTAGTAGGTCCCTGGGCTTGTAATCTCAATGTATTGGCTGTGATAGTTGAAGGGAGAAGACTCTACTAGCATGAGGCTTGTGGAAGAATTTCCTGCAGTGTTATTAATAAACACAAGGCTGGGATCTTAGCAGTAAGCATTCTCAGCATCTTTCAGGAGCAGATTTTTTTTTTAAGTGTCCTCAGTTTATAGGTCTTGCCCCATTGAATTATATAACTGGCTACAAGTTACAGCCCTGTAAAATGCTAAATGTCCTTCTCAGGTTGCTGAAGGCACTTGGCTCCCATCGACCTCCAGCTGAACTAAATAAAAGCTGGTGTCAAAGGGAGTTAAATGCACTTGAAACATTTCCTTCTCTTTGGAAAAGTTTTGAGCAATAAGATAAGCTTTTATAGCAGGTGCAGGTGTCTAGCCTGGATTTCCTTAATTACTTGTGCTCATTTCTATTTGTACATGCATATATGTATACAGATCTTACAGATACATATAAAGTATAGGAGAGTGAACACCAGAAAAAAAAAGAACAAATGTGGAAAAATCCTACCTGACAAATAACAACTGTTTTAATAAGGAAATGGCTCAATGCAAATTGAATACTCAATTCTGTGACAGTTTAGATTTACTAATATGTAGGTCTTTGATTTTCCTTACAAATTACACATCTGACTCGTATGTTTGTGCCCTTTTGTAGGATCTTCCAGTTCAGTGGTGTTGTTTGGTTGTGACCTTGCTTGTGTGACTTTATTTGTGGGACTTCCCCCCAGGAAGCAGCATGGAGGCAGCCTCCTAAGTGCTGCTGAACCAGGAGCCTGTCATTGTAGATTGAGTCTGTACTTCTGTTGACCTCTTTGTGTAGCTGCTGCCCAGCTTGAACGCTGATGGCATCCTTGAGTATATCTGTGCCCCACTCTGTATGGGCTGGTATGATCTGCTGGAGAAGGGTTGTCTGTACTGGATAACAGCTGTAATGGGTAATGTGTGCTCTCAAACCCAGAGAGATTAGCTTGGACAAGATATACCCTTGTCAAGATTTATAAGATTAAGTTCTCAAGGGGTGACCTCCAGCTCTGGTCACCACATGAAAGTTAAAAGCGAGCAGACTGCGATTAATGAACCTCACTGTGCACTGGCTTCTCTGTCACTTCTGTTCTAACACCCAGACAGGCTTGTTTTCTGAACCAAGTAATCCTGAAGTACAGGGATACAGATGCTCAGGAACTTGCTCTATACAGCCTGATGTATTAAGGTAGAAAATTGCTGTGGAAATCTCTTGAGAGCAGCTTGTCACACACTATTTTTGCTGTGGTGTGTCCTCCCACTACTGCCCTTAGTGTCCCCAATTGGAAGGGATGAGCTCTGTGCAGGAAAGTTTCTTCACTGAGGACTGGTTTAGTGGTTTTGGTTGACTCTTAAGGGGCTTGAATGGCATCCAGTATTCCCACCCTCTCTGCTGATGCTGTCTGGGCAGCAACACTGATCTAGGCTCTCTTGGTGTACACAGCAGGTGCCCAAGTAATTTTGACTGCCTAAAGAAATATCAGAACATCAGATCATGGCCTGATGACTTTCTGTGGTCACTTTTTCACAGAGTGCTGGTGTGACATGATCAACATCTATCACAGAGCCCATGTGCTGCTTCTATTTTATAATAGTATGTTCTTTTTTGCTTACCGTATGAGATATTTTTCTTTTTTTTAAATTTTTTTGTTGTTGTTGCTGTTGGTTTTTTTTGTTGTTTTGGATTGGCACCATATCATTGTCATTCTACCTGTATTTGAAAGGATACATTTTGGAGATCATAATTCCAGCATACGTCACCACCACCAAAAGCCTGTGAAGTAGCAAGTTGAAATACTCTTTTGCTTGGGAAAATATCATCTACGTCCCACTATGTAGACCATAGTACAGTTACAGCTGGGACAGCACTGTGGTAGAGTGAGACAGATGCTTCCAGTAGTGTCTTCAGTGTCTGTAACTACAAATGCAAAACAAAAGGCAGAAAAAGTAACCAAACTTATTAGGATCTACTTTCAACCTAGCACCTCAGAACCCGGTATTTGTACTAAATATGCTAAACATAGGATCTCTAGAGGAACCAAGGGTTCTTTTTAATGGGTTGGTTGAAGTGGCCCTTGTTTGCTTATCTGAATTTTGCAGGTATTTTATTGATGGATTTGAATTTGCTGCTTAGCTGGAAATAGATGAAGTCTCAGAAGGCTTAAGGAGGAAGGGGAAAAACAAAACAACACCCCAAAAAATCCTCACCACAACAAACAAAATCACAAAAAAACCCAAACCAAACCACACACACACACAAAAAAAAAAACAAAACCAGAAAAACCCCAAAACAAACACAAAACCAAACCAAAAACAGGCTTGGGAAAAAAAGTGAACATATTCCAATTAATATGTTAAAGGAAGTCATAATTTGTTTGAATTGTTCTATTCAGTATCTTTTACTGATAATCCATCAGTGAAAATACACAGATTTTAGATATTTTGCAAGAGTTGCTCAGGATAATTTATTTTTTTTTTTATCAGCAGACATTGCTCAAGGAAATACACTGTGAAGTCTTCATTCACTGCTAACTTAAGACATTTAAGAGAGTGAGGAATAAGGTTGATAAAATCATTCCTCTTTCTTCACTTAAAGCCTTTAAAGGAATTGATTAATTTAAGAATTCTGTCCTGCAAGATGTCATTTTTGTGGAATAGCCCACAAGTAGGACTCAAATTGATTTCTTTAGGAATCTGAGGACATCTTCATTTTCTAATGTGTTTTCAGTTAGGAAGAAATGTTCATGGACACATCTCTATGGGATGCTGAAATCAATACTTTTTCATGGTGAAATAAAGTGTATATGTGGTACTTTCAGGTATAGTAAAATGACTTTTCATATGCCATTAATTATCAGCTTCTGAAAGTAGAAGAGGAATGTTTTTAGATGCTTAGCTTATCTGTCTGGGATGCTCTGACCTGCAGTGCTGGGGTATGATTTATCTCCTACCATCTGGGGGAGAAAAAAAAATCTTTTTAAGATTAAATGTTAAATTTTCCCTGTAAACTCTGTGAAGACACTGCTACATCCTACATTTCTCCTGTGTCCCTTTGCATTCTGCAGTGCCCTCCTAGGGTGTGACATAAATACTGCTCACAAACTTCTCTTCCCAGCCATAACTTGTTTTAAACGCTTCACTTTGAGCACCCAGGTGAACAGACAAGCACAAGAAGTAAGTGATGTTTCCAAGGTGATTAACAATTAGGAAAGGTGTATATTATACTGCCAAGACATTTTTTTTTCCCGTTGCTCCGCGTGTGCAATCTTTGCAGCAGTTGTGAGCTACTGCCCTTTTCCTTCTGTTCAAAATTACATTTCAAGTCCAACCATGCAAAATCAATATATTTCAGTCAATCACAGTTAAAGCTTTATTTGATAGCACATGTTCTTCCTATAATGTACTGGGTTATCGCCTTCCAAATTTGACGGAGCCAAGGCTTTGGGATGAGATAAGAAATACTAATGCGGTGTGCAGTTTAAACAAATCAATGTAGCAATCTGCACTGAACACCAGCAGAGTAAACATTTGATTCTCATTTGACATGCAGCAGTCCCAGTACTTAGCTTGGCCACAGTTCCTGCAATTTGTTTTCATTTATGTTGAACCACTGAAGTCTTTTGCACTGCCATTAGCACTTTGGAAGCATTAAGGAGGGAAGTGAGATGGATTCAAATCCATATAGGTACAAAATCAAACTAATCTTCTTTTGTAGCTGAAAGTGAAATTCTGAGAAGCTCAGAATTCTTCAAAGTCACTTCTCCAAATTCATTGTAGAAATCATCAAAGCACTGTTTTTCTGCTTTATCTTAGTCTGAAAAGAAGTTACTTTTCCTGACAAGGCAGTGTATTTTATATTCCAAATACAATCCAGAGCTTGCTCCAACTCAACTCTTCAGAGCTATATATGAGAGAAGAATATGTTGTCTACAAAATGACTACATAAAATAACATCTCTGGGAGAGCAGAATATAGCTAACAAACCTATCATTTGAAATTTATCACACAGATATAATTAAATATTATTTCTTTAAAAATAAACATATTTTCTTGGGGTTAGAAGACAAGCCCACACAGTACTCTGTCCTATTTTGCTTTCTGTGCATGTTGTCAAGCTTGGTAAATTTTTTAGTAGCTGTCAAAGTAAATTTATTACAGAAGAGGTCTAAGTTCTTGTGTAATCCAGAAGGGAAAAGCCCTGCTGACTTGGTTTTGCTTCATCTTTTGTCTTTACTACACTTTAAAAGCCTCATGTAGTTAAGATTCAGGAACAGTACTAGTTGAACAAAATTTTCCATCTGTTAAAGAGGGCAGTGTATTTGTGTGTGATGCTTATGTGTACATTTGAAAGATAATTTCCTAATAGCTCACTTTTTAACAGGTCTGGTTTAAGTCTGGAATCTGCTAAGAATGTGTCAAAGCAATGATATGGAATTTGAGAGCTGAAAGGAGCACACCATAAACTGCACTATTCTGAAAGAGTGAATTTTTGGCTGAGGGTGAAAGACAAAAGTTGCCAATGAAGGATCTAAAGTTGCTTATTGTGTGAAGGTTGTATCCTAATAACTGCCCAGTGAGAGGACACACTAGATGTCAATGATGCAAAGAAACCTTTCAAGAAACTATATATAGTATGGCACAAAATTAATAATATATCAAGGAAAAAACAAAAAAAAAAGTCTTATGATGTATTTATGTGAAATATCCTAAATATCCTGGGACTTTAGGGCACAAAAATCAAGCTAAACTCCATTCATTAATTTGCTCACTTTGAGGCAAAGAATCACAGAATGGCTTGGGCTGGAAGGGACCTCTAAAGGTCATCTAATCCAGCAGCCCTGCAGTGAGCAGGGACATCCTCAAGACAGAATCCACATCAAGACCGTGGATTATCTCCCATTCTCTCTTCTGCTCCAGAAAAGCTGTGCTGCCTTGTTCTGACATGCAACCATCTGCTCTAAGTCTGTTAAGTCTATTCTTTACTGCTCTTCAAGGCTGGGTCACTGGCAAAACACTTCTGTGTTGTTACTCTGGAGAAATTAAAGTTAAGCAAGTATTTCTGAGGGAGCAGTCACATCTATGAATTGGAGCAGGTAATGACAAAAGGCAGAGGAAATTAGAGATTTCTCTTTCAATTCATTTCTACAACAAAGTTCCTAAATATGCTGTTAACAACCTTCATTTAGATGAGCATGTCTGTGCCTATGAATTTCTCTTCAAAAAAGTCTAGAGTTCACTTAAATTAAAACAAACACACCTTGAAAAACAACAGAGCAAGCAAACACCACCCTCCGAAACAAAACATCATGTTTATGAACATGTAGATTCTCTTTTTTTAGCATTATTTACATTTTTTTTGGATCAACTCAGCCTTTCATCATTCAAAACACATGAGAACTTCCCCCTCCCCATTCTCCCCTGAATCTGTGTTTATCTGTGATCATCATGCATGGATGACTTGAGGTTTGCCAATTTAGTATTACAGGATATTTAATTTAACTAAAAGAAGGTCAATATAATCAATTTGCCTCAAACTGAATTTTTTTTTTTTTTCCCTTCAGCAGGAAGTAAGGGAGTATGAATGAATGGAGGAGGGGGGGAGATTAATTCAGCATGAAAGATTTCATAATTTGCTACCCAGGTCTGCTAATGAGGCTATCATTGTTAAAATTTTTATTCTGTGTACTACATCAGTTCTTTATGAGGAGTGGATTAATATGGCTTCAGGTTATGTTTTATTAGTCAATGTTATTACATTTGGGGAAAAATAGTTATTTGCATAATATCAGTATTTCTTTCTTCTTTACCTGTGTTTTCAAAATTTGCATTGTTTTGAGTAACTAATATTACTGGTATGAGAGATTAACCTATATTTGCTGAAAATATTACTTTGATACACACTTTAGAATATTTTCTGTGTTTGCAAACTATGTCATTCTGTAGGGCATGTAAGAACAGAAAATTGCCCCTTTTTGCACATTCCCTACAAGAAATCTAGAGTCTTTAAGAAAAATACTGTGATATAGTTTTCTAATGGTCTCAATAAGCTTACATTGTGAATATTTTATTTAAAAATTTTTATACAATAAGGTTGGAATTTGTTAAACTCTATTCCTCCTGAAGTCAGTGGAAAACAGCAGTAGATTTCTGCTCTCTGAATCTCAAATTGCTTCTATGCCAGGTACCTTTTTCATATCAACTAAGATAATCTAGAATGTAAGTTACCTGATTTTTTTTCTCTCTAAAAGGCTCCATTCCTCCTTAAATAAGGTGTGTGTTTGTGTAATATTTTTTTGCCTCAGGCAGAGATCCTAGGGATGTTAGTTCTGTTGCATAACATTCTTGTAATGTAAATAAAATATTATCTTCACATATAGAAAAAGCTGAGGAGAAGCATCTAAGACTTTCTAGGATAATGCTAGAAATCTCTGTATATCTAGGATTTGAACTCTGCTGCATGAATTTTCATTCAGATCACATTGCTTCTTTAATTATAGCACCAGCTAATCACAGATATCTAGTATATCAGCCCAGCAGGACTAAATTAAAGAGAGAACAGTAAATCACTGTAGCTTTCCAGAATTATCTACTTTTAATATATTAGGTGTGTTGAAGGCTTTTGCGATGCATTTCTTTTTGCTAAAGCTGTATTTTTAGGGGCTGTGTGATGTTACTTACTGTAATGAGAATCATAATTAACATCATTTTGTTAATTAAGTCATGCTAATATTCTTAATGTAGGCAACTATGCTACTTTTTCTAGGGATGGCAAGTAAAACATCCCTTGATGCTGTTTAGAAAGACCTCACAGGTAGCATAAGGTTGTGCTTAGGGACTAGGTACAGCCTTTTACAGCTTGAGTCATATTTTTTTTCTTGGTAAAGTGACGTAAATTGGCTTAACTTTTTGCAGTAAGTGAAATGGCAGTGGCATTAAACTGCTCTTAAAAAAAAAAAATCATATTTATTTCATGTTTGAAATTTGGTTGTGAGATGTCCTGAGTGAATTCCTAACCCCTTGCAGCCACTGGCAAAACTTCCTTTTGCCTTTAAATACAGCATCATTTCACCTCATAACTATTTATCTGAGAACATGCATAATGTTTTCAGTCACTGTCATCATGATCACTAAAACATTCTGGTAGTGCCAGTGGGATTAATTTACTGACTGTCTTCATGGAATTGTGTTTTATCAATCTGTGATATTATTTAATGTCATAAACCAATCCTCATTATAGATTCTTCTCCATTCTCTAAGAAAATATTACTATTTGCTGTTTCTTTCAGCACACTTAAGCCTCTATATCCTGTTAAGTCTTTGATCACTTGGATAGTGGGATACCTTTTTTGACAGTGTTTTCCCTTCAAGGCCATAATCTTTCTCTGTGCATGCAATCACATATATTCAGGAAAACTTGAATTGACTAGAAAGGCAATACTATTAAAAAAAGCCAACCCACCTTGTGACTATCTCCATTTATGTGGTATTATGCTATACAACATCCAGGATTTATTGTTCAGCTTTCTGGTTGTTTTTATATATAATAGAAAGTAGGTATTTTCCCTGATAAACCAAAGATCCTCAGAAGGAGAATGGATGAGGATTTTAAGAGTGGAGGACCTACCACCTATCCAGGCAGCTTAGAAAGCTTATTTTTAACATGACCAGAAACTTAATATCGAGTGCTGAAAGAAAGGAGCAATGCATAGGACAGCAATGATTAAGGTATTAAATCCTCAAGAACAATACAGAGAGGGGCAGCAAAATGCTGAAGACTGGACACTCCTGTCAAATTCTTCTCTGTGCCCACAAATGCAAACCTTAGCTGGTACAGAAAGTTACTCAGCTGCTTGCTCTTTATTTTTTATTTTTTGATTATCTGTTTTTATACTAAAATGTTGCCAATATTTTTTTTTAACTTTTAGACTTGCAACTATAGAGAAGTCAATAAAGTGGAGATCAAAACCATAGCTAAAGACTTCCCAACCTGATAATTGATCAAAGTTCAATGCATAATATAGGATATTAAAATCACCATGACACATATGGAGGAAAACTAGTTTTGTTTTTCCTTTCTTGAGTCACCATTTCAATTTTATTTGAGTCTTAAGGTGACCACATCAGCTCAAGCTCTGTGATGTCATTGTATGTTAAATGATTAAGAGAAAATTTCAGTTTTGCTTGACAATGCAAATGACATGAGTCATTTCGGCTACAGAAGTCTATAGAATTGATGTAAAGGACTTAGAGAAATAATTTCTTTCTGTGATATTTTAGGAATCTCTACCTATTCCCACTGCAGGAGTTTTGCTCACCCCCACCCCCCCCCATAGCTGTACTATTTGTACAAACAATTTGTAAATGGGGAAACAGAAAAAATAATGAAATAAATTATTCACAAAGGAATTATTCACTCAGTTCAAGTATTTCCTTTAAACAAAACTAAAAGCTGTCAACTCATGTCATTGTAGGAATTGAAACTCTCTTACTTAAAAGAACTCTTTCTGACAAAACAGAGAAAAGGAAAACAATGCATGTGATAGAACTGTAGAATATGGTGTTTGTCAGCTAATTTGGGGCATTAGCTTTCAGAAAAGCAGAGCAATACACAAAAGGACACCATCAGAGGATTCAAATTCTCATGTCCTTCTCTTACCTTTTGAGAATACAGAGTGACATGAAACTTTCAGAAGTGACTAAGTTAGAAATGTATGTTTCTTCGAGAGGTGAGCTCCTTAAACAGTATCGGTGTGGTTAAAAATAATGGTTTTAAAGGTTATATAACAGTCCTGCAATGAAAAGAAATAACCAACATGTCTTTCTGGTAAAGATTTTCTCTATTTGTAATTCCATGTATAGAAAAAGAAGAGTATTGTTCACTTAGGGCTATATCCAAATGCCTTTGAAATCAATGAGATTTTTTGCATGGACTTCAGCAGACTGCAGATAAAATAATTATTTTACTTTAAAATCTTTTGAATGACTTGATGTAGATTTTATTATGATCGGTATTCCCAAAATAATTTGAACCATAGAATCATAGAAAGTTAGGAGTTGGAAGGAACCTGGAGGATCATCTAGTCCTATCCCCCTGCCAGAGCAGGATCACCTAGACTAAGTCACCCAGGAACAGATCCAGGTGGGTCTTGAATTTCTCCAGAAAAAGAGACTCCACAACCTCCCTGGGAAGCCTGTTCCAGTGCTAGCTCTCTGGCTACGTTGGAACTTGGAAGAAAGTTCAAATATTCTTACTTTTCCTATAAACATCTGATAGTGATTACTTGTAAAATGTTTATTTAATTAAGCCTTTGATTAATTTATGTGTTTCTTTACAATTTGCCTATTTTACCTCTTACCTTATTTAGAGCTTTAAGGGCGCAACCATGAGCCATACTTGATTTAGCCCAAAAAGAATTATTGCCTGAAAATCAAAATTTGAGTGGAAAAAGACACCAGAGGCACATAACAAATTACTTATATACTTATATTTATCATCTCGGAGGCAGATGAAACTAAACTTTCTTCTACATGGACTTTTAAACCTATTTACTACTGGCTAACAGTAGGTCTTTAGCCATTGTTGGCTTAAGGAAGGGAAAATACTGAAGTTATTTTACCAGGGTGTCACTTTTCCTGAGGGTTACTTTAGTACAGTCACTAGATTAGCTGTTTAGATTTAGATCTAGCATCTTCTGAAGCATTTTCCCCTTTTCCACCATTACTTGCACATCAAAATTTTATGTGCAATGGAATATTGAAGCAAGATACAATCTATGTAGACATGTTTTGTAGTATGTTGTAAATAATTTACTGGTATAGGTCATGTATACTCATACAAATACTAACAAAAGGTAAATATATTGTAAAAGTAGAGGAAATGTATGTGCCTTAATGCTGAAGATGCAGTCTGACAGTGTTTCACTAAATTTATTGCCTTAGCAGTTATATTGTGTGGTAAAAATGGGGGGGGAGAAAAGAAGAATCTTAAATCAGAATTTTAATAGCACCCATCCTACAGATGTTATTACAAATCAAACATTTGCATCTTTATAAACAAGAACCTCTAGTTTTTTCTGGTAGTATGTAATGTAAAAGTGGATTTCGTGAAATTGTCAGTGTACCTATTTTTTTTCTAAGAAAGTCAATTTAGTAAATAATTTGCTAGTAAACAGTATTTTATCCCCCTTTTTTTTTTTCTTTCAAATCCATTTAAGAATTTTAGAAGATGAATTTTAGGGTTTGTTTTTTTGTTTGTTTTTTTTTTCTGTAAGGGAATAAGCTCTATAATGGAAAAGTACTCATCTAAACCACTTTGAGTAAGACTGAGTGGATGATATGTAGAGCTAACTGGACTATACATCTATTTACTTTACCTTTCCTTACCAGGCTTTAATACAAAATTTCAATATCAAACATTTTTCTACAAAGTAGAAGCACAGTGCAAGCAAAGTTCCTTATAGTGCTCCATAGTGCTTTTATTTAGAGAGTTCTAAGGCAAGATTTTTTTTTCTTTTTTAGAAAAAAACCAACTTAATAAAAACAAAAACTGCTTTGATTTTCTAGTTTTAATAAAAATGATACATTAAGAGGTAAAGAGCCTTTATGATATTTTCCTCTCACAGGCCATTAAAAGTGAGAGTATTTTTATGATTTTTAGTTCTTTAGAAGTGTAGTACATTTTATTATGGAATTATGATGATTATGGAATTTTGATTAGTCTATTACCTTGGAAATCATGTGCTTAGCTATTGTGATATGAGGCACAGTCCCCAAAAGGTAAATCTCAGTTCCAGTCCTTCCTTGACAGTATTAGGCATCACATCTGCTACAGCAACACACATTTGCTTTTTCTCATGCTGTCACACTAATGGGTAGGCTTTTCATGTTGAAACTTGTTTTCTAACAGTACATGGTGAGATAGCCTTTCAATGGAGGTGAAACATTAGATTTATTAATCCTACTGAGTTCCAACATGTCGGATGCTGAGGGTAAACCAAGAGCAAGAAGATTATGAGCAGCAAACTGTAGAAACAGCCGATGGCACCTATGCATCACTATTTTATTTTGGTGGCTGCTTCAAGCTTCACCACTCCAGTTATCTATAATGGGGTTTGGCTTGGTCTGGTTTTTTGGTTTGGCCAATGGTCTATAGATGTATTTCTACAAACTGTTTCTATTTACATTCACATATTTCTTTATTAACTGGCCGGTCACCTCAAAGGGTCAAGTCAAACAGAATTCCAAAGTTTCTGTTTCTGCATTTATAGAAATAAAAGGTCCTATCAAGTTTGAACTCATAAGCTGTCTCAATCATTGTGCTGTGCTGAGTTTTTAATCTTCTAGTTTTTTAATCTTTACTGCAGTATAGCTCAGTGTTCCTGAGAACCTTATCTTCCATCTCAATGGGCCTACAGGAATTTATCAACAGGATAAAAATTAGCTGCTTCAATGAGTTTAGACAAGTCTTTTCTGATATATTTCGAATGAGATGCAATTGGCAGTGAAAGAATATATGTGCAGAAAAAAACTGATGGTATGTGCTTTTTCTTTTGAAGTGAGACCCTTTGCTTGGCTTTTTATAAATATATTAGCACATAGATCTGAAATAAATTATGTGCAGGTAGGATGAGTAGACTTTTTTTTTTCTGTACAAATCAACAAGTAGTTGTTTAGGAGTATATTCCAGGGGAGAATTGACTGCCTGAGTGCAAAGTGGCCACTAAAGCAGAGGCGAGGTATCACAGAATGTTAGGGGGTGGAAGGGACCTAGAAGATCATCTAGTCCAACCCCCCTGCCATAGCAGGATCACCTAGACTAAGTCACCCAGGAACAGATCCAGGCAGCTCTTAAGTGTCTCCAGAGATGGAGACTCCAC
>JANHGL010016601.1:0-15687 GCA_024611195.1 Ceyx melanurus
TATTTATAATATAAATTTATATATAAAATCTAAAACCATTCTAATTCATGTCCATGCTGCAAAAAGGAAATGCTTTTACTATCTGTAAAAGCTCCTGAGTACAGCACAATCTACATGGGGAGAAAACATATTACGACTTGAGATCCTATTGGAGTAAATTCTGGTAATACAAACCATAGATGGCTTTGGTTTTGCAGTTTTGAGAGAAGGTATAGTTTAAGTCCTAGAAAATATTAGGAGAATTTTTTTTTCTGAAATAGAATGTTGAGGGGCAAAAAGGAGTTGGTCGCATGGTGTATTTGAAAGTTGGACAGCTAGTGAAGGAAGAAAGAGATTGTAGAAGCAGACACTCCTGCTAGTCCTTTTTGCAGTTACCCTAAAAAATCGGCCTTGGCTTTGAAGGATCCAGGAAGGGCTCAAAATTTGTGTTGTGGCCTGATGACATTCCAGCCCAAAAAGGCAAAATTTCCAGAGTTAACCTCATCAGCTCCTCTTCTGGGGTCGTATTAAAACTTCTGAAAATGCACATCATTTGTCTAAGCAGGAGTCGGGTGAGGATGGGAAGAGCAAACAAAGAACCTGTCTCTTGCTGTCTGTCAGCTCTCTGACACTGAGGGGAAGGGACAGGACACAGAAAAGGTCATGGTCAGGCAAAGGACTAAGATGCAGAGCCTAAGATCCAGATTCTGGCAGAAAGCCCAAGTTTCAGTTTTGTGAGAAACTGTCTGGGGGAGAGACACATCTTTACACTAGATGTGAAACAGGAGGGCCTGAGGGAGGGTTGGAGAGGAGCCCAAGAATGAGCACAGCCTGCTGCAGTCATTGGCTCCAGTCAGGGCCTCCCTTCTTCCACTCGCATGAAACTATTTCTATTGTCATTAAGCCTTAAAAAGCTGCTGTGGATGTGGATGTGCACGTGTGTGTGTGTATGTGTTTGCAAAAGTGACATGTTTAATTTCAGATCTGACAACATGCCTTTGGCAGATGCAATGTAAAAATTAAGTTTTGTTTTGTTTTTTTTTTTTTTTTTTAAGAATAAAACAAAACCAGATTCAGCTTTTACACTTAAAGCCCTAAGAAAATCATAAAAGTGAATTATGAGGTGAGAATTATCTTTAAAGGAAAGCTTTACACTGGAGTAAACTTGTAACATTTATACATATTGCATATAACTGTTTTGTGTATAAAATCTGCTGAACTGGCCAATTTCTGAATATTATATAAACTTTATGTATTGGATTAAGTAGACTTTCACAAAAAAATAATTTATTCTAGCTTCTGTTATGAAATAATATTCTCCTGGTAGCAACACTTGATGCTATTGTCACAAGCTGTCTTCTCTGTGTGCTATTTGGTTGAATAATTTGTCCTTTGTAGATTGAGCATAAAGTGCATTGGTCTAGCAAGCTAAAAGCATGATGCAAATGATGAGAATAAAAAAAAATAAGACTGAGAAGGGAGCACATGCTACAGCAAAGGGCACACACAGTGCAGGGTTCAAGAACTCTTATCTCAACCACTCCACATTCAAGGTTAGCTTGGAGAGGGAGTCTGGACCTGAGCAGCTGTACAGATAACAAGTTCCAAAATTTAATCTTCTTTTATAAGACAGAACACAGGTTTTATAGGCACCCTCTGAGATAACTCAAAGAAAGGACCAGGAAAGGGTCCCTGGGGAAGGCAGCAAGCAGCACCACAGAGCTGGTGACCAAAGGTGTGCAGTGTTGTCCTTATGAAGACGGAATGACAGAGAATGAAAGAAAAGGCAATAGATATTAATGCTGTCACTTAATGTCTGGATATGTTCAGATAGCATAATGACAATGTCTTATAAAAGCTAGTGCAATGCAGAACTGCTAGCAAAAACATTTATGCAGAATAAGTAGACATTTTTTAGCCAATCTTTATAAATATTAGCTATTTTTGCAGGTTAACTAGTCTTGGGTTACTATTTCTGAAAATTCACTGTTTGAAGCTACAACTTGTTCTTGCAAAAACTATTGCAAAATGGTATAAAAAGTAGATGAAAAACAGAGTGTTCAGAGAATTGTAAGCTGTAGAACTGTTAATTTTTTTCTTACTGAAAACAAGAACAGAAATGAAGCATTTCAGTGCCCTCGGAGGAATCCCGCTTATATGAACTTCTCTAATTGCCTGCCAGGGACGGTCTGTGATTATGAAGCAAGCACTGATTTGATCCCATAGTAGTTTGGTTTCCTTTTTTTTTTTTTTTTCTCCAAGTCAAAATACCTTTCACTTCTCAAGCATTGCATTGTTTTAAGGAATTTCAAAATGTCCTTTGCACAGTGAAACAAACATCGACACTGGATAAACAGAATCAAGGTTTATATCCGGAAATGATAGGAATAAAAGAGATGAAACATTGAATTGAATTGTAGATGTTATGTCTAGAAGAGCAAAATGCTCAAAGAGTAATTGGGTAGGTTTCCATCTACACTAGGCTGAGATTTTAAAAACAGAATGCTTGTGGAGAATGCAAATGTGGAGAATGCGGACATCTGTGTTGAATGTTAGTTTCCAGTGGTATCAAGGAATACACATGTTTTTCTTAGATTTTAGAACTTAGTGGTATTAGTGGAAATAAAATGAAATGTCTGATTATATTGCTGAAATCAGCAGAGGAAGAATGCAGAAGAATCTTATTCTTCTCCCTGAGAACCATCTGTAATAAATAATTTGTGGTATATTAAAAAGTAGATTACAGTCCTGGGACTGTTTTCATATTCACCAAAGGAATAAGAAAGGAGTATACTGAATTATGAACAATATTGACTTTAGTGCTTATTTAGGCGAAATATGAAAACACCAGAATGATCTGTATGATGTTGTATAGTACTTTAAACTTCCTAGCATTTTAAACAACATTGCTCGATAGAAAAATAGCTATTTTAAGTGAATATTTGTAGCATAGAAGGTATAAATTCTGTTTTCTAGTTTTCTAAAACAAGCAGTTATTCTGAACACTGAGAAGTGTTGAATTTGTGGGTTAGAAATGCTTCATCAAATTTTAGCTTCTCGGATAAGAAGAAATACAGAATGTGAATGTTATATTAAACCATTCATCTTAGCATTAATTTACATTTCAGCTTGCAGCATGGAAGTCTGAATAAGTAAGAAGATTTTAATTAAATCAAAGGACAAGGCATGACAATTTAATGACCTGATATGAAACCTCATATGTTTCCATTGGCCCCAGAAGTCTTCTTAGAGAGAAAACAGTAAGAATCAGTTTTTCTGATCTGTGTGGGTTTGGACAGCCTGTTCCCAAGAGAAATTACTAGAAATCAGGCTTTATTTTGTATTGGTGCTCAAACCCCATCCAAATTGCATCAGTTCCAGATCAAATAGATATTGCAATTATATTAATTAGGTAAACATTACAAATTAATTATGTTATCTTATTTGATTTACTACAGTAGAACATTGATGAGGTCTAGCCCCATTTTTCATTTATAGCTTTTGATATAAAATCAATGTGGCAAGTCTTGGTCTTTTTCTGTTTTTGAAAACAAAACAAATTATTATTTGTCCTCTCTTTTCTGTTTATGGTGAGACCTTTTCTGTGATTTAATTCTAGTTTGGGCTGATAGCACACCAATCTTCTTGACACACTAAGAAGGAAATGGTGTTTGAATCACTGCTACAGCTTGGCAGGAGCTATTGATGTGATGCCTGCACTTTGTCACATGGCTTGGGAAATTTCACAGCCAATATTTAAAGCTCTAGTTCAGTCAGGGATTTCTAATCCCTGATAAGTGTGAAGTCCGTAAGAAGTTAGTCACCCTACATTTTCTGAATCTGGTGGCTATATCAAGGCCTGAATGACATAACATGGGACATTGTGATGACAGATGGAGGTGGTGAACTGGGAATATTTTGACTACCTTCCTCTTATTGAAATAGAGGTTAAGGCCTCACATTAAAGGTGGTGTAGTAGCCTGACCTGATGTAGAAAATACAGCTCAAATACTAGAATGTATGGTTATGTAAGTACTGAAATTATTAAACAGGTAATATGAATATGCTTAAAAAACAATTTGATAAAATTAATTCATTTGCTTTTCTCTTCAAAACGGTTTAGAAAACACAGGTAGTTGGGGCAGGCTTCAGGAAATTCTGTATTTAGTCAAGAAAAAGGAATAATAAGTGGGGACCTCTCTTCTATTAAAAAAACCTTCAAGAATATGTTGCACAAGATTTTCTCAGATGTGTTCTATGTATAGTAGTTCTTCAGCACAAGAGAAAGTTAGAGCAGACCTTACTTTCCTACGACTTCAGGATTGTAAAGGAAATTGACAATATTATCCAGGAGATTATATTGGATGGACATAAACATCCTCTCTACTGAATGAATTTGTTTATATTTTATGAATTTATCCCATACATAAAGACAAAAGTTCAGATACAATGCTGTTGATTTGAAAAATGTTATTATTTTATTGGCTTATTCAGACTCTCACAATGAATCATTTTCTTAGCTTAAATAAGTCAATCACATCTGGAGCTGGTCAGAATATTTTCAGTGAAACGAAATATGTCACTTCATCAAAGTCAAAATGTTGTATCAACATATCAGTTTTGACAAACATTTCTTGAGAAAGTTTTTGCCTGGGGTTCCCTTGTCACTTATGGCCAGAGGAGAAAGAACTTGAGCTGAAAAGATCAGGTTTTCTATATAGAAACAGACATTTCATAACAATTTCCATTTGCAAATATGTTTGAGGGGTTTATTTTCATTCCTCTGAATAGTGAAAACAAATTCTGAAACCTTGAAATTTACAGCAAAATGGAATCCTTGTCCTATGAACAGCTTTAATCACATCTGAGCATACAAAATGCTGATTCAGTAGCTCATATTTAGAGGATTTAGATATACCAGAAGGCAGAAAATCAGGAAACCATAAGAAACATGACCCTATCTTCATAGGGTTTTTTTTTTCTTGAAATAGTGTTCATTTACCAAACAGCATATAAACATTATTGAATTTGACTCTTGCCATACAGATAGTTCTACAGGACATGCATGATAGCATGTTTTATATCTTTCACACCAAGGATTAATGAAATGCATAGCAAAGTCCTTCCTAAATATGTAGGATACAGACTGGGACCTAAGTGATCAGAGGAACACCAGAAATATGTTTTCTTTAGCTCATTAAAACTTGTGGCCAATTCAGTTATTCAGTCATGGTTAAAACATTTTGACTGTTACAAGAAAAAAAAAAAAAAGCAACCCAAAATTGTTTGTATCATCTGGAACAGGACGTTCCATTGCACTGATGATTCTCATTAGCTGCTCGATTGCATCCTGGAAGAAATGGGCACTATACATGACTGTGCAGGAAAGAAGAAGGTACAGCTGTGGCAGACACTTCCTTTACCTCCCCTGGCTAGTATTTTATAGCCATATTGCTGCAACCCATTTGTAGCCATTAGAATTTTATCTTGCAGAATACGTATTTTAAGTACTTATTAAACAGGACAAAGCCTGTGTCTGGAACACATATAGTGTTATTTTCAAAATGAAGGAGAAAACATTATAATAAAAAGAGACACTGTGATTTTACTGTATGAAGCTAAGTTTGTGAAAAACAGTGGGCTAAAAAAAGCATTTCTCAACACTTCCATTACACTGAATCTTGAGAAAGATTTTTTTTTTTTCAAACATAAAGGAGCCACGTGTTAGTGGAGGAGGCTGAAGTCTTCCCTTCCAGTTCTCATAGTAAATTTTCATAGCAGCATTCATGGACACATGTACAGAAGTATATGTGTACTCCCCACACATTCAGGCTGTTGTTCCCAGTCGTAGAAAAGACTTCAGAGAAAGCAGCACTGGGGCCAAGACCCACCTTGGTGTAGAGGAGCCTTACGGAATAGCAAGACCACTGCACCTAGCCTGTCTTCTCTGCAGGTGTGTTATACCAAAAACTGCTGAGGGGCAGCACAACCAGCGTGTGAGAAAAGACTGTTAAGGAAAAAGTGTTCAGGAGATATTTATTTCAGGAAAAAGAGTGCTAATGCTGCACAAAGCCAGATGTGTGACCACATACACACATATGAAATTGTTCCTGTTATTCTCCAAGAGTGGAGAAATACTGCCTATCAGTAGAGCTCATATTGCAATACAGGCAGTAATTTTTTGAAGGGAATTGGTTTAATCAGTTCACAGAAATATTAAAGCATAAAGTGTGGTTTTTCAGTAATCATCTTCTCCTGAAAAATACTATGGGATGAATTCTCTGTAAAGAGAGAAAAAATCCACAGCTCTGATTTCTGTCCCCTCACAGCTCACCTTTAATTCAGAAGGTTCAAAAATTTTTGAAAGCCGTTTTCAAAGCAGAAGTTCAGATTTTAAGGAGTCTGGAAGACTCCATTTTATCTGTAGAGCTAATGGCACTATGCTATGATAAGACTTGAAAGTGAAAGCTGAACAACAGAAAGGAGATGAGATTAAGGAATTTATTTCAGTTGGTAGGTGGATTAGTTTCAATGGATTTATGGCTCTTGTTTGCAATTACGGAGTCAACGGCACCAATGCCTGTGTCTCTGATTTAGTGGTACCTACTGCCAAACCACATCACTCAGAGCTCTGGTAAGACTTCAGAAGCTTTAATAGAGAGTGTGCATGCTGTTGGCTGCTTCAGACTAAAAGCCAGAGATAAACTGAGAATTGAAACTGATGTAGAGCTTCACCTTCTGTCTCTTCAGAAGCTGACAAGTTTATATTGTGTTTTTGGCCTATCTTCTTAATATGTGGAAATAAAATCACAGCTGTTATTTTGTCTGAGAATTGTAGATCTGCTGCTGAGTGAGAGGATAATTCCTATTTCTTACACATGCCACTGTGTTTTATTCTGATTGCTTATTTTTAAAATAAGTTGCTAAAAATAAATATTTTTTTTTTTATTCAGAAGCAACAGTGAACAATGTTCATGAAAGAATCCTAAAGAGGAAAAAAAGATAAAATCTTGATGCAGCTGGCAGGATATACAAGATAAAGTGGTTCTTAAAAGAAATAAAATTAGAGAAAAGATTCTATCTGCTAGAATAATTAAATAAAACCTTTAATATAGCTGATAGCAAATGACTCGATGAAAATGGAAACCTGAATTTTAAATATTAAGGATAACATCTATCTTTGCCTAGATCTGGATGTTATTGGCGCTCTCCATAAATCATCCTCTTTTTAATTTAATATGAGCATCTGTAAGGTCCAGAGATAAATTAATTGCTGCCAGATTTAAATAATACGCTTGGTTTCAGGCATTTCCTGGGGATTAATGACAGGTTAGGGGGAGCTGAGGGCCTAAAGTTCAGCCAGAAACCATTAACCTCAGGTTATCATTAACCTCAGGAAACACCCTATGTCTCAACCGTGTCTGCTCCTACAGAATGGAAATTAAAAGCATAATACCATGTATTTCTTTTAGAGGTTGATACCATTCCAGGTGGTATGTTTAGAGAATTTAAGAGCCCATGTTCTGCCTGGTTAGATGACATGAATCAAATGTGTGCATCCGCTTGGCTTATTATGGTTCTTCCAAAAGGAAGAGTTTCATGGAAATGATATATTGTATTTTTTGGGAGCCAAAAAATATAACTCCAGAAGCCCATGAAAACCAAGGCGAGAGCTTGCATGGGTGAGTTGACACTTCGAGGTCAACTTCTGGCTTGCAAATGCACCTTGCCTGGGCATGTAGAGCACATCTCCAGATCTCTTTATTGCTGCTCGCAGTTGTGTAGAGGTGTTTTGGTGCAGGGAAGAAGACTTCAAGTTTCTTAATTTAAACAGTACAAAATTGAGTCTGGAGGAAAATTTCAGAGTTTCCAGCTCAACTTATTAAGACATGAATTTTGACCTACTTTAAAATATGTCTCTGGAGACACAGAATCTGAGTACAGAAAAAAAGAACAATATTTATAGGAAAGTTTTTACACATTTTTCTGCCTGAAGGTTTCCAAGCATTTTATGAGCATTTATTAATTAAGGCCTACAACATTCCTGTGAGATATATGTTATCTGTGCTGACATCAGAGGTGACACCAGAGGAAATATGGGGAAGGAGATGATGGCACCACACAGGGACAAGGCTCTGAGAATTCCTACTGCACCCTCATCCTTGCTGTGGTTGTAGGGCACACTCTGGGCTCTGTCTGTATGAACAGGGGAAACTGGGAGCTAAGACTAGTGCTGTTTATAAGGGCTTGGAGAAGTATCACTATGAGTTACCATTCTTATGAAAAGAAAAAAAAAAAAATAAGGAGGAAGATCATTTCAGCTAATTTCAAAGCACAGTCAATGTGTGCCAGAGAGAACAAATTGCTGATGTGCCTATAGCGGTTTTCAAGCATGAATCTATTGTATTCTTGTATTCTTGGGCTATGGACAGATTCTGGTGGACTGTAGCAGCTACTCATATGTGCAATGGGATTTGGATGCATCTTCTAAGCATCAAATTATCTTAATGTTAACAATGTACAAGACGTTGTCTAGCTTAAGCTAGACATTTAGGCTTTGTATGTAGTTAACATCATCTTCCAAGGTTTTAACATAAATGTCTAAAATACTTCCTTCCTTTGGAATTGCTCAGTTTTTCCCACAAATTTTACCATGGGACTCTGAAAGATCATTTTTTTTAACAGCTGAAGTTAGTTGGGGTGAATATGAGAACAGACCCGGATATTCCCAGTGAGTGGACAGCAAAATGTCCTGCTGGCTATTAACTGCATGAGGACTCTTAGATTGGGGACTGGACAAATAATCTATATTTACGCACAGGAGTGTGCACACCAGTTTGCCTTAGGCAGAAAAAGGGCTGCAAGCTTCTGTTGGCTTCATGGAGGGAGATGATGGATGAGTGCAGAGAGATACATTGGGAGCAACACTTGCAACACAGATTAATCTTACTGAAACTTGGTATGCTGACAGGGCTGCTCTTTGTTTTCTGGTCTGTTTGACTCGGTTTAGTTCAATGATCATTTTTTTTTTTATAGTCCTTACATGCAGAAATCTATAGTATCGTATATAGCTAGACAGTTCAATATCTGCTTTTCATTATAATGCAACTTCCCTGTACATTACTAAAATATGCTTTAATAAATACATCTTATCTAGTATGTGCTTATGTAGGCTACATGTTACATTTTCTTTTTACTCTTATGTTCAGATCTTATTACCATGTTTTAAATACTTCTGCTGCCAGATTTCTTTAATTCTGCTAATGGCAAAACCTACTCCTTTAAACCTGTGACAATTTTGCAGGTAGAGTATTTTTTTCATGGATTTCTATTGTTAAAAAGAAATGGCGTGGCTTTCTTTTAAAACATGTTAAGCCAAAATTGTGGCCAAACTCCAGTAGTATGACTAGAAAAATACCTTTCTTCTTAGAAGCTGGTAACATGGGAATTCTCTAAAGAAAGAAAATTCCACATATAGTGCACATATCTTTTCAGAAGCTGTCGGAAAACAGTAGGATTAAGGTTAACTAAATTTCTTTCCTGCTCTTAGTCCATAGTTGGAGGCAAGGAAACTGTATTAGGCCAGTTGTACAACACGACCTAATTGCACACAAAATATAATAGTAGTGGGCTATGGAGAGTTAAAGTCTGACTTTTGTGTGGGCTGATGGAATAAGGTATCTTGATATCTCTGGTTTACTAGAGCTTGTGATTCATAGGCCATGTAGTTTTGATTTTAGTAAATCTGCTGTATCTTTTGATTCCTTTTGCCTAAAATGTGCAATTTATATCTTTACTGTATTCATACATATATGTTGCTTTTATGAAGTATGCATTCACTCTGAAATGTCAATCTCCAAATTATTCTCAATTCCTATGATAGTCATGTCGTACAGGCAACAGCTAAGTTAGTCTGTTAGAGAATTTAAAAGATACTGACTCTCAAAAAGGGGAGAGAGTCTGGTATTTCAGGTTCAATCCTTATCTCAATTGTCTAGAACTAAAAGAAAAAGGATACTCAATATCATTAAAACTAAAAGGAGGTTATAATTGTTTAAAGGATTATAGCATAAAATTTGCATCACTGATGTGTTGCAAAATACAGAATTTAATGTTGCTTTGCTTGTAGTTGCATCATGCATTCAGGCGTATCAAGAAATAAGATCATTTAATGGTTTATTCATTCTATTTAACAAAATATATCCATGGCCCATCATCCACACATTCACCTGCTGTCAGCTGCTATTGAGCTCTGTAATGAACAGCTGTGGAAAGGGCAAAAAACTGTATAATAACCTCTGGCTATTTGCATTTAAGATATTTACTTCTATGTGAGAAGAATGACATGTAATCAACTAGGCACACAAGTGAAAATAGCAGACTCCAATTCTGCCTACCAGTCTTCTATTCCCTTAGAGATGTTTACAAAATTCATGAATTATTTGCATTTTGACTTTTGGAACAACATGCAATTTTTATAGGGCAAAGGGTTAGATTCTGTCATTCTTGTTTCCAAGTGGTAACTGAAGAAGGAAAACACTTCTCTGTGCACCATGGGAATAGAGTCTGATCTGTACTGTCTGTAGATTAAGTCTCATTAACAGATCAGTGACAAGAGAGTGATGCCCACACAGCAGGAGTAACACCTGGATAAATAAGTAGATTTAAATTTGAGTGCAGTAACCATTGGAGTTGTACCATGTTAATAATGGTCTCTCTTGAAAGAGGTGGGGCACCTGTTAAAATCAGCAGGAGGTGTCGCGCAGCCATCCTCAGAGCATCGCTGCTTGGGATTGCAGCTCTCTTACCTTGGTGGTGCATTAAGGCTGACAAAGCAGTCCTTGAAAATAATGGAGTAAGCCTTGTAGAAGGCCCTGATTGACTTCTGAGGGACTGAGACGGCTTCTGCCTCCCCTGGATTTCAGTGGCAGCTGAGAGCCAAATCAGGCCTCTCCAGAAAGCAGGAAAACAGGAGGTAGGGAGGATGGAGCCAGACTCTTCTCAGTGTCATCCTGTGACAGGGCAAGAAGCAATGGGAGTAAGTTGGAGCACAAGATGTTTAGGATAAACACAAGGAAAAACTTTTTCACAGTGAGGGTGACAGAGCTCTGGAATGGGCTGCCCAGGGAGGTTGTGGAGTCTCCATCTCTGGAGACATTCAAGACCCGCCTGGATCTGTTCCTGTGTGACTTGGTCTGGGTGATCCTGCTCTGGCAGGGGGGGTTGGAGTAGATGACCTTCTAGGTCCCTTCCAACCCCTAACATTCTATGATTCTATGATGGGATCCTGTCTGTGAGTTGTGTTGGAAGCTGAACAGTAAGTAAGCCTGTTCTCAGATAAAATTCTTATACAAGTTGCCAGGTATCCATGGATTGGGAAAGTATGAGCAATCTTTTGATACCAATAGCAGTGTTATCTACTATGAGTTAAAAAACTGTATTTAAAAGGTTATTTACTAGAAACAACAGGGAGATTTAGCTCTCCAGGCATAGTCAGTAATATCTAGCCAAAGGAAATACATTCAGGATTTTCCAAATAATAAACAAAGATTCTTTATTTTCCTTTAAAGTTTCCTCCCAGCTTGAGGGTAATTTGTAATAGATGGAAATAATAAGAAAGATACTGAGAAAGTGGTGTTCCATGAGCCAATTTGCAGGAGACCATGTGACTTCAATGGTTGGAAAAATAATAAGTTTACAGTAGAAGCTTGTAATGTTAGGTGTAGTTTCTAAAAACCCTTTTAACCAGTCAAAATGATGACTAAATCATTCTGAGAATCTGGAATAAAAATATCAGCTATTATAAAGCATTTATGGATTTACTAAGTAGGAGAAGTTGGTCTGTTCCTTGAGTTAAAAGCACCATAAAAAAAAATGTTGGAAGAGCCACCTTTCTGCAGTCACTTAAACCCAAATGGCTTAAGTTTGAAAAATGAAGTTTTCAGTATGTGGTGAAAACCAAGAAATGTATCCATTTGGAAAACAGGTAAAATAATTCTCTAGTTTGTTGTAAAAGTAGGTTACTGTGGACATTTCAGTGAAGAGACTTCTGAAAGCATGTGCAGAACCACATGGACTGGAAAGGCTATTTTCAGAATGAATTGCCCCATTCTTACCAGTCTATGATCTGCAAATGGAAAAGCCAAAAAGCTTTCTGACATAGGTTCACAATGTCATTGCATCTTTTCCATTGTGGTCTAGTGCTGGGTGAAACTGTCATACTGAAGTCCAGATAAAATATATCCACACATTCTACCTCATCCACTAAGTGAATTACTTGTTATAGAAGGAGATCATGTTAGTCAATCAGGACTTATCTCTCATAAATCCATGCTGACTGGGCCTGATCACCTGGCTGTTCTGTATGTGTCTTGTGCTGACACTCAAAATGATCCATAATCTTCCTTGGAATTCAGGTCAGAATCACAAGCCTCTAGTTCCCAAGATCCTTCTTCTTGTCATTCTTGTAGATGGGCACCAGATTTACTAACTTTCAGTCAACAGGAACCTTCCCAGGTAGCCTGGACTGTTGATGGAAAGTGGCTTGGAGAGCACTTCTGACAGCTCTCTTAGTACCCTTGGGTAGAGCCCATCTGGCCCATAGACTTGTGTGTGTGTGCCTAAGTGATGTAGTAGGTCAATTCCCATTTTCTCTTAGATTATGGGGGTTTCATTCTTATCCTCATCCCTGTTGTCCAGCTCAGTTGGCTGGGCATTCAGAGGACAACTGGTCTTACTATTAAAGAATGAGGTATAGAAGGTATTTAGTTCCTCATCATCTGGGTGTCTTCCTTCTGGCACATGAGCTGACAGATCAGACATATGAGAGGACAAGGCACTGCCTGGTGTGCTAGAAAAACACATCTACAGAAGGTTGTGCAACATGGAACAATAATCAGGAAGAATAACTGAGGAATAGTTACTTGATTCTTCTGCAATTTACAAATCCTGAGAATAGTTCAGTTCATCTGAAAAAGAGAATAAAAGCATAGGTTAGACATTAATTATCTTACATTCTGGAAATAACCACAATGAAATCAAAAGGTCCTCTTTTTAGTGCAAATAAAGTAGTATGATAGGATCTGGGTGTAGAAGTGACTTACACAGAAGCCCCAACAGACTGAACAATTTAAAATTCAGATGTACCATGAGATTAGTCTCAAAATACTTCCGGCTACAGAGATAGAAAAGCAAAAGAGAAACGGCAAAAAGCTTCTATAAACAGTGTGATATACAAGTTAAGAAAAGGTTCCTACTTTCTTTATTCTGAAACACAACTGAAACCCAGATGAGAGCTGGGACCTAGGGGACTTTGCCCTGCTCTTCTGTCCCCAGCACAGCTCTCAAGACCCAGGCCCTTATTGACAGTCCTGGGCTCAGAGATGGAAGGTGGTAGAGACTGAATAGTCTTCAGTGATTTAAGAGCCTCTTTTCCTTTTGCAAACCAGAAACCACCTGGCCTCAGATTTATCTCTGTTTGAGGAACCCACAAAAGCAAAGAAAGCAACTCACATGGAAACTGGGACCATATTCCAGCCTCCCATTGGATGTTTTCCCTTTTATGAGCACAATGGTCAGGAAATCAGCCTGGGTTCCAGCTGCTGCTCAAAATGTCCATGCTCTGTGGCTTCAGCTCAGACAATTAATGCTGTTTAAATGTCACTGTACGAGGGTAGAATTGGTTTTCTGTCTGGGTTAGCAGTCAGACATGAGCTGTGTGCCTCAGCTCCATCAAAGCCCTTCTTCTCTCCGTTGTCCTTATGTACAGTGCCTATAGAATTATCAATCAATTGCTAATGGAAAAATAGTCAAGCAGGCTGGACTGCTCCATGCATGGTACTCCCCTTGCGTACCCTGTCACACCCGCCTTTTGTTTAAACATTTGTAGACTGAAACATCCTGTCGAGCCCTGTTCTGTGGGAGAACATATTTGTGAGACAAAGCAATGCTGTGGTCTACCAGGAGGTCTATGACTCTCTCAGTGAATTATTCACTACTTTACTGTGGTCTACATGCCGGGTCAGCGGTGTTCACAGCAGAGAATTAAGCATTATTCATTATCAAACCTTTAGTTTTCTCTTCTAGGAGGTTCTTCCCCCCACCTCCAGTGCCCTTTCAGGTTTTAACAAGACATTGCATTCTTTCAGACTTCCCCTGGGCAGCAGCTTTTTGCACTTGCAGAGATACAACAATAATAGGTAGAAAGCCAGAGCAGTTGTAAATTGTAGCAGTTAATGTCAAATTGATGGGGTAGTGATCAAATGAAGTTCATAACCACAGACGCAACCTGGGGGTGGAATGCTGTTTCAAAGATTGCTAATGACAGGGTTATAAAATCATAAAATAGAACGCTTTTTCCACTGTGAAAGTTTGAAGGAATTTATTTGGCTGACCGAAGGTATTAGCAATGTTAGGGTCAGATTTTTATAAGACATTTAGCACAATTCCTAATCAACAAGGGGACTGACCTGTTTTGAAAATGCACTGAGTGAACAACACCTGCATTGTGTTTCTATTCTTGGACACCCCAAGTGTACCTTTAATGATCTTTAGGACCTCTAGTATGGTGCTGTTTAATTAGAAGCTGCTCATACAAAAGGAGACTAACTCTTGACTATAAAGAGCAGTTTGGGGGATTTCAGATCTGTTTTTTAACCACCAGCCTTCAAAAAACCAAAGCAATGAGCAATGTCACAATGTCAGCACAAGGGGAAACATTTATAGCTCATCAAAACTGGACAGTATACTGTTGTATCCCAGCTGGGCTTTCCAGCACAGTGGTAGAAGTGTCTCATAGAGAGGAAAAAAAAAAAAAAAAAAAAGAGGTTAGAGCATTGAATATATTGTAAGATTAATAGGCATGGAAAATACTGAAGACATCCTACTGCAATTTACAAGTGGAAGTAAGGAATGAACAGTGAAGTTTACATTTTTATAAATGGATCTTTCTGTATTTTCAGATTCATTTGCTTATTTATTTCTGTGGTTTTCTGCTTCTGTTATTGAGAATAACCTGTCATGTGATTTATCACACTCTCCGTACTCATTTATACTTATCAGTCAAGAAAGAGAAAAAAACAGAAAAAATACTTAGCACGGAACTGGCCTTTCTGGCCTTATCGCAGAACATACAAAAAGGGAGAAATCCTCTTGTAAAAACTACAGTGTGAACAGGTTTTGGTTAGAGAGGGTTTAACAGATTTAAATCCTCAGATTGAAACAAAGACTTTAAATTAAACAAACCTTGGCTTTCTACTACAGTGTTGGTAATTCAGATATATCACCAGAGTCCCTGTAAGTTCACACCTCACAGAAACGTCTCTTTGCACACTTACTGTGTTTAGAAAAAATGCAGGCTCAAAGCGATTTCTGGCATTGTTTATTACAATCAGCTGTCCAGTTCCTGGTCTGATGGACGGCTATGCCAAACAGTAATTTCTCTTTCTCTTCTAGTTTTCCAGCTCCTGCCCTATTTCCTATTCAGAGGCTTTTCACAGTGGAGTTTCTGAACCTGGAAGTTTGTGGAGTTTAGAAGCTATGGAGTTTTCAATCTGGTTAGATGTTTCTTTTTGCAGGTTTGTGGCCCTTTAAATTAGATTATAATCTTATAAAATACACCCTTCAAAAATCATAGAATCATAGAATCATAGATATTAGGGGTTGGAAGAGACCTAGAAGATCATCTAGTCCAACCCCCCTGCCTGAGCA